>LPNX011196612.1:0-53068 GCA_001517045.1 Pseudotsuga menziesii
GATGGTAGCTAGGCTAGTTTAGGATGATAGGGGTGTAACCTAGGGATTCCTAACAATGTTTTTACAATGTTTTTACGTGCCTTTGAAGTTTTGATCACTATGGTCAAACAAAGCAACAAGTGCATCTTCAAAAGATAATGGTGTGTTCACTAGATCCTCCATTCTCTCATCAATGGGTGACTAGTACAGCTCGAAGGGTTTGTTTCACAGGGGTGAAATTTATCATTTTGCATTAAGAGAACAGGGTAGTAAACAAGCATTTATATAATCAACAAGTCTTAGAGGCCCAATCAGACCTTCAAAACACAACATTGCACTCACAGTGGGAGAGAACACAACATTGCACTCATAGTGGGAGAGTCTATTAGATGCTAGAATTCTTCTACAGCCATTGGAAGTGTTTCTCTTTGGGAGTGGACTTTCTACATCAACTAGTTTGCAGTATGAATCATACACTGATTCACCCAGTTTTAACTTTAGCTAAAAAGAAATTCCCTGGTTCAACATCTTCGCTCCAAAACAAATTTAGTGTTGGATGTTGCGATATTTTAGGTATTTCCCACGTGGTATCCTCCAATGGAAAATCCTTCCACTGAATGAGGTATTCTAACAGTACCTTAGTCCTCAACTTATTTTCTACAGTTACCAAAAAATACCTTAGAATCAGAAGAATATGTCATTTATCATTTAGGGGAGGTAAAACATTGAATTTAAAAAAAAATTCCATACCACTTTTTTCAAGTATGAGACATGAATGGTTATGCACTCATGACCCTGATGGAAGCTCAAGTATATGCAACTTGTCCCACCCTTTATAGAAACTTATAAGGCACATGGTATTTAGGTCCAGGTTTCCCCACCCCTTTATCTTTGAGAGACCTCTGCTTGTAAAGGTGTAGCCTCAAGAAAATGCAATCTCCCTCTTCAAATTCATACTCATTGTGGTGCTGGTCCTCTTGGGATTTTAGACTATCATGGGCTAGTCTGAGATTCTCCTTAACTTGCTAAAATATCTGTTGTCTTTTCTCCAATAAATCCTCAATAGCTATCATTTAATTTAAAGAATATTGACATAAAGATAATGGAAAGAAGAAAGTAGAGGCACCGTATGTAGGCTATAAAGGTCACTAATCTAGAAGTGGTTGTGCAAAAATAGCAGGATACCCTGAAACTTATCTGATTGTATAAGGATGGGGATCTTCTTCCAGCTAGAGGGATCACCAGTTCCCATGTGCCACCCCACAATACAACCAATTGCAGAGGTAAGAATTCATACTAAATATTGCAAGCACAAAAGAGGAGGATCCTTGGGAGTTGTTCAAAGATGATCATATATCTGAACCAGGATTGGAACCTGAAGAAGGCAATAATTACAATCTTGTGACTAGGTTGGTTTTTCTATGAGTCTGCCAGGGATATGGTTTCCTTGTTTTTATGCAGTTTAGGTCAAAGAGAACCTTTAACTAATTAGAAAAACAAAATACTAGTTCTCTTCATATAGCTGGAATTATTAACAATGTAGGAGATGCACTCTCTTATTCCACTTTATAGCAAAGTAAAGGCATAACTGCCAATCAAATATAGTGCATTTCTCTCCATAATATGTTTACACCATCTCTAATTTATTATGGTTACTTGAATCAGGCAAGAGATGGTCTAAGCAATCTACAAAACTACAGACAGAACCTAGAATTTTTCCTTGTCAAAATCAACAAGGACTTAATATTTTTCCTTGTCAAAAGGAAACAATCTGATAGTACATTGAAATTAAACCAAGTAGATCCCTTGTGCCAAATTCAATATTCAAAGAAGGATTAAAAAGCCAACCCCATAAAAATGATTTGAAGGAACTCAAATCCAGGGACGATCTGACTTCCTCACACACAGATCATGCAAAAATTCACAAGAAATGCCATCCGATAAAACTCCTTACACACCACTAACTATTCAAAATTCACAAGACATACTAGCAATGCAGTTCATGCTTTCTATCAGGATCTCCAAAATCCAATTCGCTTATGTGGTGGCTATTAGAGCCCGTACCATACATCAGCACAGGAAAAGATTTATTGGTTGTGTCATATACATTTACAATGATGGCCAAGTTGCCTGCAAGTTGATGTAAAAAATTCTATACCAACGAATCTACATCAAAGGCTCCACCCAAGTACCTCGAAATATTAGAGGAAATACTTTGATAAGTCATTTTAAGGAAATAACACATAAAACAGAAAAAAATAAAGACTTAAAATTGAACAAATATGGCCAGTATCCATTTCACCAACACAAATTCCTAAAAAACATCAGTCCACTGTACAGGAACCAAATCACACTGACTTGGGACATTTGCACTAAAATATGAGCCCAAAAATAAATGTTGTTATGATTGTAAGGCAAAGGGATTTGCAGTTACATTTCTTCTGTGTTACAAAATAGAATATCTTCTGCAGTTACATTTCTTTAACAGAGAGCACTTTCACCCAGGGCTAGAAAAGGTATCCAACAGTTTGTTGCTTCAGGATGCTGTGGCTGTGAGGAAAGGGGTGGTTCTACCTCTTCTATACCATATAATCTATGAAGGTTGGGCACTTGTTTTCTCTCTAGTGCACCATATTTCCCACATTATTCACCCAGGTTTATTGATAAACAGGTCTTCAATTATGCCAACCTATTACAAGCTATCAGGAGGATATCCAACATTACATCACAGGTCAGTTACTGTTGTTTCCACCACATGATTTGCTCAGATTGTTCCTTCATTGTTGTTTGGATGCTGCTGTTTACACTCAGAACTGAGTTTCATGGTTTTTCAAAGCCCTTTTACTAATGATCTCCCTCAAAATACTTCTCAGACTTGTTTCCTCACCACTGTACTTGTCTACAATGTTCCCAGAATTGATAATCACCATGATTTGCTGCTGGTTTCACTCATATGCATACCCAGAACCTACTCAAAACTGCCCAAATTTGAAAAAAACAAGGTTTTATGACTGTTGACTGCTATTGGAATGCACAGGGACAGGTCTAGCATGCCCAGGCTGTCAAAGAATGTTCCCAGACTTGAGATTGAAGAAAATTTACTACTCCTTAAAGGTCAGAATATGTCTGCAATATGCTAAGATCAGCCCAGAATGAGCCCAGCATGTCTCATCTTGCTCTTTGGAGGCTGCAATATACATCAAATCTGCACAGAAGTTGAGATTAAGGGTTGTCTTATTGCCCAGAACTACTTAATACATGCCCAGATATGAGAAATGGTCTGATCATTGTTGTTCTAAGGATGAAAATGTTCTCAAAACTGCCCAAAAACAACCATAATGCTGTTGCTCACCCATGCGATACCAAATCATCAGCGACCGGGGTATCATCATCAATGTTTTCAGACTTGAAATTGGCAAAGACAAAGTCGGCGACTCAGGAAAGACTCATTTAAGACTCAGCAAAAAGAAAAAAAACTCAAAATTTAGAAAAACATACCTCTAAAGAAAAAGCTAAATTTAGAAATTAAAAGAAGAAATACCAAGTTTGTCAGCTTCCTCAACTTGGCACATTCACCAAAAGCCTTGACTAGAGTGGCCATGTTCTTCTTGGGATCAGGTCGAGCAAAAGCCAAAATAATTGGTTTTGAAGGATTGTTCAAAAACTGTGGGATCTAAAAAACAAAAAAATGCTATTATGCGGTGTGACGACTATAAATTTTCAAGTATATGAAATCTTAAATGGTGGAGAGTAATTAAACCTTGCCCTGTCGCTTACCTCACCCTATAAAGGAGACTCAGGCAATTGAGTAGAATCATTATTTGTGTTTTCATCTTGCACTATAACATTGCTAAAGTCCATTCGAGGAGGTATAACCTGCATGCTACAACAAAGTATATGTATGATGAGAATTTTGCTACGCTTATGACAGCATGTACACCTTTCACCCAAGAAGCCATGGAATAATTATCAATGCAGAATAGGATTTCCACATTCAAGAATGAAACATACTGCCTACAAAGTTATATAAGCAGATGTGTGAATGAAAGAATCACATTGAGCCATTACCCCCCGCCTTTTGGAAATTGTTTTTCTAATGAAAGAATCAAACTTTTGCAACAAAAACAGAGAGAAGTAAAACTATCACTAGAATTATGCGTCGTTGCCTGCTGTAGTCAAACATGGAACAGAAAAATACACATCGTACATCTTAGGGCTATGTCCTATAGCTTTTATAAAGAGGAAGATTTCAATAATACTAGCCAAACGATTATTAAGATGAATACCAGAACATAGAAATTCAAAGAATTTTCTGTTTTGGGGAATTCCAGAGTATTTTCATAAAATTTCAGGAAATGGAAATCCTGAGGCATGCTTACGTGTGGACCTTAGATGAGTTGTCAATACTTATTTTCTTTATCGAGCTATATCTTTAAATGATTATTTGTAACACGTTCTTCCTTTATTTTTTCTTTCTGATATGAGAAAGGAAATGCAAATTTCAATTTCTGCTATGTTCTACAATTTTGCTTGAAGCTTAGCTAAAATATAGTAGCTTCACCAGAAGCAGCAATTCCTGGGCACTAGAACGAACAGTTCTAGCCATCAGCAGCAAGGTAGCTCTATAGTATGGATTGTAGTTTTGTCAAAGGCCCTTCATACCCATGCTTTTATGGTATCCCTGTCAAAGGAGGAATGTTCACTTACTTTACAAACTACTAGTAAAATCCAGTTGTGAAAGGAGGTAAAGATGACAATAGGTGGGAGCCTGGGAGGAAAGATTGCACTGGTTTGTTGTAATTCCAATTTTTCTATGGATAGGTGATTCAAAGGATAAACTTTTGTGAAACATCTAAATGATGGACACAAGTAAAATTGTTCTGTACAAAGTTTCTTTGACACATAGACCATGGAAACTCAGTATGTATTAAGCAACAAATAAGCAGGTACAATGTGAGTCTGTTTTGCCTTTAGTACAACACAATTTCTTGGGACAATATTAGTACCCTTTAAATGGTATGTTGTGAGGCCTATACCCATTGCAATTGACATGATGGCATGGAGTTGATCCAACATGACATGGAGAGATTTATATTTCCCTACAATGATATATACTATTAGAATATAGTATCCTAACAACTAAAACCCAGTGACCCCACAGTTTATGTTTCACTTTGGATTTGATTATCCCACTTATTTATAGGGTACATCCATGAAATATTTTTTTCTTTCACTTTGGATTTGTTTGATCTCTGAATTTTATCTAGCAAATGTCAATGGCAATAGTAGATTAGAAACACATCTTCAGGTCTTGAAACAAATAGTCCATGGTAACAAAATTCAAACATACAAACAGCATGGGAAAATTCCAAAATTATGACCTAAAAGCATTATCATTGTATGTTCTTGTTAGTTTATACCAGAGAGAGACTATTGCCATTGTAACGTAGATATACCTCTGCAGGTCTTTCATGGCTGACTAAATGAGCACCAGGGAGCTCTATCATTCTTGCAACAGGGTACAACTTCTTTGCGATTTTCCTGGCATGTCGTACTTGTGCAATAATATCATATCTACACAGAAGTAAAAACAATTTGTCAAATATTGCTAAAACACGGGTAAAAAAGTTACATCTAGGAAAGGATGTTTCCCTTCGTTGTATATTTAAAACATGTGAAGTCAATATACAGAGCAAATTACTGCACAATAACTCTTTTCCACGCTTTTTATCAATATTAATTATACTTTTATTATTGTTTTAATAATTAATCCGCTCATCATCCAAAAAATATGTGGGGTAATATTTATGGCAAGTAATTACCACAGCAAATATTTGTTTTGATATTCATCGGTATTATTTTAGATCTGGCATCCCTCTGCCAACGCTGATGTCAGAATGTTTGTTACATAATTTATCTTTGTTTCATCATGACCTTTGGATTAGTATGCATGTGTATATGATTATTTTCTCTTTCACCTATTTCTTTCTTTTTCGACTGCCGAATCGCTTTTAAAATATAGAGCATGCAACTTTTTAACACAAATAATGTGCAAAAAGATGTTACACAAAATACTACTATTTCTTGTCTTATAACTGTCTCTGTTACTAAATGCGTCCATCGCTTGGTCACCTAAAGATAATAAAGCCACTACAGAATGTGTACTAATACAATGTGTCAAATAATTTACGAACTGGTAAGAACTCATATCCCAGATTGTTCATGTCTCTTACATTTTTTTACACCATATAAATTCACCCAAGATTTATCAGCATAGTTTCTCACATATCCTGACAAAATGCTAACTTAGTGTTTTAAAAGAGTATGAATTGACAACCTTCCATGGATAATTGCAACAAGAAACCCAGAATTTTGGACTATTTCATATTCCCTGGATGCCATCTGGTGTGTCCAACATGCATTGATGTGGCCCTCAAAGCCATACTTCTGCTGCATGCCACTAGCTGATATATTTTTCACATACTCCTGCAAGCAAGTACGCGCCAATTCTTAGTGCTAAATTCAAAAGACCGTACAAGGTCCCTGGCAACAGAAAATAGGGCAATTTTTCTTTTAAGTAAACTTGTGCTACAGCATGCCTCGATTTATGGACAGTCTGCAATTACATTGGTCTTTCAAAAAATTCCATCTCATAAGAGTAAAAATGTTCTTTACAGAATAGTAAATGTCACCTATTCACAATAAACTTTCAGTTAATATAAGGGGCCTGATGGTTTACATCTGCTATTTAATATCTGCATATTTCTATGTGATGCAAAGGGCTTAAATATTCAGCAATAAAAATATTTTAGTTGCCTGGAAGTTCTTTCAAATCAAGTTTTCTCTATCAAGCATAAATATTTAATAGCATCATCCATCACCCCTGTATTAATATTTCCAATGGTATTGGTGTGATGCCCTATTGGCCCTCTCTTTCTTGTGGGCTATTGTCTATGTAATGTATTACGAGCTATTACTACAGTGGCATATCCCTATCGTTGGATTTAGTTCCACTTCATAAACTTTTATTTTGAGAAATACTTCTTATAGAAGCTTTTTGGCTATGCTGCTGTGGTATGATGGGTGTATCTATGATGTCAAAGTCACTCAAGACTTGCAGCTAGCCTCGTCTACACCCACTCAAAAGGTTTGAACCTAGGCCTACATATTAATACAAGCCTGATCACCTTGCTGCTTTCCACTAGACCACACTCCCATGGGTGATTCCACTTAATAATTGCTCTAATATTTCCATCTATGTGTGACATGTGTTGTGAATAACCCCACATGGATAACAATTGTGAGACAAAGGTGGCTTATGAGGCATTTCCTGCACCATAGTAATAGAATCCAATGAATCCTGGGTAGACCCAACCCATCCTTGAAAACAGGGCAGTTCAGACCAGACTCAACCATACTTGGCCAGACTCAATCTGATTTGGAAGACCCGGGCCTAACATAGTCAAACATATATTAGACCCAACTCGAACAGACAAGAATTGCTAGACCCATCAAGTCTCAATTAGACTCCGTTGGGTCTAATAAGTCAACCCCGCATAGACATTGACCATATGTTATATACAAGGCCAAAAAGACAATTTGCCCCTTTGCTTTTCAATTTTCTCAGAGTGGGATTTGGAGTAGGGTTGTGGCATTTTGCAATAAGACCTAGAGCATCTTGGAACAAGCTTGGGCATGACATCGTCAACCTATCTCTACTAGGGCACAATACCATTTTGATTCAGAACTTCATGCGATGGTCCATGACATTTTGATGTATGATGTACTTAGTTATACAATTTTCGGATTCCAAATATGTTATTTTTGCATTATACTCTGTAATATTTCATATCTAATTTTAATGCAAAACAAGTCCTACATGGTAAACAAGTCTATTTTATTTTTCTAGAAATTATGGTAATTTTTACATTTTTTTATTTGTAGTCTATGTTGGGGCGATGCTCAAGTCCTTGCTGAGTCACAAGTCATGTTTGACCCTTCAGCCAAAACAAGTTTTTTGTTGAATCAAGTTTGGTGACTTTGGCCCGCACCAAAAGATTTGCCTGTCCAAAAGTTGGATTTGGAGTGCAAGTCCCCTGTTGATGTGATAGCATCCTTGTTTGTTCCACTACTAACATCCCCTGTTGATGTGATAGCATCCTTTTTTGTTCCAATACTAACATCAACGGTAGTATCAATGTCATGCCTTGTGCTTAGTGTTGAGAATGGTGGAAAATTCATATCTTGTTACAATGGACCCATATTGCATCACTAATGTATGTGGCTAAGCCCAACTTATATTCATTTATTGTAATATTAGGTTATGGTTAAATCCTATACCTAGTCAATCTAATGTAAGCCCATAATCTCTCTTGGGGAGAGCACCCTGCTTCTTGAGCTGACTGAGTATAAATACAGACTCAAGTATCATTTGTGAGTCATAATTGTGAGCTACTATTCTCTTTAAAACTTAAGTCTTTAAGCCTGCATGTCCATATACTATTGTGCTCTCTATAGCATGCTTATGATCTCATACTCTAGTCTGCACTTATGGTTCTGCTCTAATGCACTTGCCCACTCTTTATCAAGTGTTCTTCTCTGCCCCTATACTACAGGTTTGAGGGTTTATCAGTGATTCCATCCAATCCTTTCTTTCTATTGTTATCTAAACTTAGTATAACAGCATGTGTGAGGCTCCTCCTACTAATTTCGCTGCTAGTTAGGGATTTTCTTCGCTATTCATGCCGGTATCCTGAGTTTCAGACCTTGCATGGGAAAGAATTCCTAGCTTGCAGAGTATTAGGCCTGTTTTTTATGGTGTTATTATTTGTCGGAGATGGGAATCTCATGTAGGATTGTTTTTGTACATGCTTTATACGTTTTTTCAATTTTGGAGACCTTATGCAAAGGATTGAAGTGCTCAGCATTAGGGCTCCATTGTTTTATTTCAGAAATTTTTCACAGGACAGATCGAAAGTTTCTTGATTGGTTGCATCACTTACCAGCTGCTACACTATTTTTTCTAGACAATCCATTATTTCAGTGTTTTTCTGGCATTGATTTATTATTGATGCTTTTTATTACTGATTTACTATGTTGTTCAGCAGATTTCACCCTCAAAATGATGCCTTGGCACCATATCAGTCTAAAACCTTGTACATCCTCTGTATTTTTGTGCATTTTACAACAGATTCAGAGATTTTTGGCTAGTGGCATTGCCCAAAGGCATACACAACTAAGGTTTTCAGATCTAATTTTTCTTTTTTCAGCAATTGATCCAGAAAATTTTGCTGAGTGGCATCACCCTAAGCACTGCAGAACTAGGCTTTCCAAATCTTATTTTATTTTTAAATACGTCTTGTATTTATAGAAAATAAATTATAATTGACAAACAGTGGAGCAAAAAGAGAAAGGGTATATACAATGGAACTTATAATCTCTTCCAGAGAACAACTAAGTGGGAAAAAAATCATAATATGTGGCAGTGTCAAGAGATTGGGAGCCTTTGATCAACGAAGTGCCTTTCGCCAGGTGGCAAATCTCATCCCACCACAACGAGCAGAAAACAGACAGAACTATGCTCATTCTCAAAAACCTAAAAACACCTGACCTTCCAAAGGTTGAATAAAGCTTAAATTTGAATCCTGGTGAAAGCAGTGTGAACAAGATAATGGCCATCTCTGAACTCAACAGCACGCCAAAGCAACATATCTTACAGAAACACTTAGTATTGATCCTCCATGTGACTTTAACAATGCTTGGCAAACAATTACTCCTTGAAAACATGCTTTACAATCTTCGAGCAGTGACAAACTCAGCATAGCCCATCAGAAGGCCCCTTCTTGCCCAATTGGGCTTTGGATGGAATCCCCTGATAGTCATTAACCAACCAAAGATTTGCAGGTTATAAGAGAGTTTGATAGACCACATGATGTGAAGCCAATGCACCCATCTTTCCTTTACATCAATGGACATCCAATGAGCATTAAGAACTAGAGATAATGGATGCTACTAATGAAGGACCAAATACAAATACCTGGAATCATACTTAAGGAGAGGGCGACTGAAACTCCATCCCCAATCATGGAGTTGAGGAACCTTTTCTGGAACCTTGTCTGGAACAGCTGAAATCAGGCATTCATGGCACTTCTTATTTCCATGTCAGAAAATAACAAACGCCTTGAGAGAATAAATCACTCCAAGCATATCCCCAAACACCATTTTTATCTTAATTTAATAGTGCGTCAAAAAACATGCCTTGAAGGGGCTGCACCAAATTCTATTTAGGACATGCACCCAACCTGACTTCTTTGAAACCCATGTCATCCAGGTGGGACAAGCCACGGCAAGATTGGCACCTTCATGGGCGGCTAAGCACTTTGTTGACCTCACTAGTGAGCCAGAGCCAAGAACTTGTTGACTTACACAAACATTTTTTAACTTTTATATACTTCAGGACCCTTAAATAACTAGCCATCTATCCATTTTCATAGCAGTGCCAAATTGATAGACTACTTATACCAGAGCTTTAATAGTTCAAACTTCAAACCATGAAATCCATCCATTTGTTTAATGTTTGTTGCTGATAGACTGCGTGTTCATCATTTGGATTTCTACTGAATTATGTATGTCATAATTGGGCAACATACATCACATTTACTGAACGGATCTCTTTTCTACGACTATTGCACCAATGTGTTCTTTCCAATCGCAATATATAAATCGATATGCACACCAACTCAACCGGCATGTTTCTAAATCGTGAATGTAAGATGCAACTGAGTTAACATGGCTTAAGGGAAACAGTGAACTAACCTTATGGTCTCCAGAAGCAGTCAAGATGCGGGTATCATCCTGCAAAAGAACAACAACAGAACCTCAGACAGCAATACTAACAAAGATTTAGGTGTAACTGACTCTATAACAAGATTTAGGTTATATCCAGATTAGCATTTTTTCAATTAAGTCGATGGGTGGCTGCCAATCAAAAGCATTTTTTAATGAGATCGAAGGCCATAACATACCAACTAATGCATTTTTCAATGAAGTTGAAGGCCTTGACTGCCCATATGTATTTTTCAATAAAGTTTCAAGGCAATGACTGTGAATCAAATGCATTTTCAACGAGATTGAGAGTCATGACTGCCCATCAAGTACATTTTTCAATGAAGTTGAAATTCATAGCTTCCCATCAAATGCATTTGATTACATTGCCAAAATTGAATCAGTTCTGTTGCTGCAAAACTGTAATCTAAAGCCCAACTTTCTTCCATAAAACACTACAAGATCATTCAAGACACGCGAACCATATACTGCAGACACTGAACCAACAGGAACCATTTAAAATTTAATTAAAATACGCAAATTACCCTTATCCAGCAAATATCAAAGATGGCATTATTATGAGCCCTCCAAAGCTCTGTTCTAACATCTCCTGCAATCAAAGGAAGCAAGCAAATCATCAAGAACCGATTCCAAAACCCAAGAAACAGCCCAGTTTAGTAGAGTGTGCAACCAACCTGTGTCCAGTTCACAGGAATAATAAGAAGGCAATCGGCGGCGTGTATTAAATAGGCTAACAAACCCTTCTTCATCTGAGACTGCAAGCACATGACTGCTACCATTTGTCTACAAACAAACCATCAATTTTTTTAATATCTCAAATAAAAACAACAGTAAGATCGCACCCCACCAGGTATAACAGACTCCTGATAAACCCTAAACCCTTACCTTGGCAAATGATGCTGCAAGAGCAGGCATAGATATGTTACTGGGCTCCATCATTAGAACTCCATGACCATCACCTCCCTCGGATATCATACTACCCATATAAGGCCTCTTGCGTACTACAATGCCATCATCCATATTCAATTAAATCGTTGTTGTAAAATCTCTGATATGGGCTTAAACCTGCATATCTAGATCCAGAAAAAAAGGATTGGATTGGCATTACCTCTGAGGGGTCGGATTTCTCTGGTCTTGAGGGACTCGAACACAGAATTATTGATAGTAGCCATGTAGATGGTTTTTGCGTAGGTAGTTTTTGAGATGAGGTTTGAGGCAAGAAAATGCTGCAAAACCCTGCTAAGAGTCCAGGGCAAATTGCAGTGAAGTGGGTTTTAGAGTTCAGGGTCGATCTCAATGTGTTTTGCTGGGTATTTGTATTTTATTTTCATTTATTTTTCTTTGAATTCATTTTTATTTTCCCGCTCCCTCCATGGCGGGAACAGAGCTCGGCGGAGATAATCATAATTCTTAATATAATTTCGTTTTTTAAGAAATACGTGGATATTGGTTTACTACCCAATTTAATATCTACTTAATGTTAATAACGAGCATATATACATGTTAACGGGATATTGTTTTGTTTATTTTATTTTAAAATTATAAGTTAAATATAAACGTTTTCTTGTCAAGGTCTTTTTTCATATAAGGTAGGTATACATCTATAAATATAAATGAAGGAAGCTCTGAAATCATACTTTAAATGGGGTTTTTTGGTCCCACAAACAAGGGAACATTTTATATCAATTTGGTATCTGGCTAGGTTGTGACTTTAAAATTAAATAATTATTATTAATTATAGTGAAATCATAGTTGAAATGGGGTATTTTGTCCAACGAACAAGGGAACCTTTTATATCAATTTGGTATTTGACTAGGTTGTGACTTTCAAATTAAATAATTATTATCAATTGTGCTATGGTCCAATAGTAAACTTGTGTGAGTTTTCCATCACTAATTGATGTCTGATTCTCAAATCGAGGGTGCCTTTGGTATCTAAAATTGGGAATCCTTAGAGTGGTACGTCCTACAAGTGATCCATTAACTCCAAATATCAAAGCTCGGTCTTGATAGATATAAATAGATTTAAGTAATGGGATGCAATAGGGAGATTTGTGGGGAACTAAGTCCTGGACTCCTACCAAAAAATAAGGTTTGTTTTTGTCCCAACAAAAAAAAAAAGTATAGTTATTCTTATTATTATGTGGTGTATATGGCATCTTGTTTCTCTTGATGCTATAATGGGTAGTGAGATTTTGAGTGAGCTATGATCCAGTGGTAAACATGTGGAAATTTTTCTTTACTAGCCCAAGTTCAATTCCAAGTGAATAGAGAATCGCTAGGATGGTGTGCCCTGATCTCGATAGATACAAATAAATTTTAGTAATGGATTTGGGGAAAATAAGGCCTTCACTCTAACCAAAAATTAAGGGGGTTTTTGTGGAAAAAAAAATAGTAATTTGTGATAAATTGGTGGGATTTTTCAACTATTGGCTTAAGTCCAAATCCTAGTGAATGGTATTATTGCCACTCCCTAAGAGTTCTCAAAGCAAAATGTCCCATAAGTGATAAGTTCATTGACTCCAGTCTCGAAACCTACTGTTAATAGATACAAATAGATTCCAATAGTGGATTTTGGGGGAATAAGTCCTCGATTCCAATCATTAATAAGGTGTGTTTTTGCAAAAACTATATGTTTGTGTGTGTGTGTGTGCATGTGTTTGTCCACCTATACACCCATGCCTGCTTTTTAAAATAAATTTGTGAGTTTTTCCTTGTTTTGGATAAGCTAATTACGTTGATAGGTATTTATCTATAAAATTTGGTTCTATGGCATTACTTTGGAATCGTTGTCTCTCCCTCCAATAAAGAGTTGACACATGTGATGGCCTTTGTTATTATAGAAAGATTGTTGTAATCCCATAGGTTCTTTCTTTAATTTGTCAATCTGGAGAATGTGTTAATCTGAATGAGGTGCAGTCATTCCCAACCCATCGCCATGCGACAGCTATTCCATGAGGCGCTTTCCATGAGACGGCTATTCCATGAGGCGCGTTAGTAAGCGACGCTTACTAACACGCCGTCGCTTAACCGACGGTTATGAGAATAGTCGTCGCTTCACCGATGCTTGTGGCCACATTTACAACAAAAAAAATGTATCCTTGTGATTTTTGGTAAGTTTAAAAAGAGAAATCCACGCGCCGTCGGATTTTTCCATCGAATTTTGGATCGAAATGTAGTAGTGATTAGTACTCTTTTTCAAGCCCAGAGTAACCAACTGCATGTTGTCTAGTATTTTGAGAAGGAATTATAACGATAAATTGTTGATGTTTTTATGAGGGGAGTGATATTATGATAGTACATTATTAATTTACTAAATTCTAACACTGCAGATGGATTCAGAGACCCTTCTCTAAATCCATATACAGTGTACGGGCCTCTGAATCCATCTGTAGTGTTAGAATTTAATAAAATGTACAAATTCATTGTCAAATTTGTAATTTTTTCCATTGCCGAAGTAACAACTAAAAATGACCAAATAAATGACCAATCGTATCTGGTCATTTGTAGTCTAGATATCTCGTGATCAAATTTAGTCATTTATCTTGGTCTTTTTTAGTTGGTTTTTATCTCGTGACCAAAAGTGGTCATTTATCTTGGTCGTTTTTAGTTAGCTAACTTAGAATTATCAATTTTGGTCATTTATCCCTTTAAAAAAACTGTGGTGACCAAAAATTTTGGTCTCGTGGTCACTAATCTCTCATTTTCCACTAGTGTCAGTACAAGGAAATTTTAAAAGAAGAAGGATACCTAAATAACTACAGGAGAGAAAAACAAGTTGAATCATCAATGGATAGAGCTAGAAGAATCCCAGATATTGATTATTGTCCTCATGAGATCACACCACATGCTTATTGGGTGAGGAGCCAAACAAATCGTCACTAAGGAATAGCTTGTCAACCGGTATACCACAAATTTTACAGTGTGTGAATGCCCATGGTCTATTCGTGGGAATATCTACAAGCACGCCATAAAAGTCAACTGGTTATTTTTCCACTCAAGTGAATTATACCCGTTACTTCATCAAGATACATTGGCTAACACATTCAACGACCCCCCTGAAATAAGTGTAGAGCCTCAAAACCTCAATGTAGATACTGACACCACTGTTATGGTCACTGGCAGTCTTGATGTAGATGTTGATGCTCTTAATTTGGCTAGATCGGAGTTGTTTAGCTACTTGCATTTGATTCAAAACAACCCCCCTACTACTTTGAGCAAGACCAAGCAATTGACTGAAATGGTTAAAAAAATGTTGGATGAGGCCAACAATTTAAACATCATGGATTTTGACTTCACAGGTGGGTTAGATGCTCTTGATTCATCTTTGAAGAGAAAGAAGAGTTTCCTTATCCCTACAAAGAAAAAAAGAAGGAAAAATCAAAATAATGGTTTGGAAATTGATTTGAATATCCATGCATCTGAATTTGAACCGTTTCAGTTTCAATACCTCAAAGAGCGGGGGCATCCTCAAGCAAAGAATGCATTGCATATGGACTCAGGTTAGTTTCATAGATTCTAATGAGTTATGGGTTATAGATTAGTGTATTTGGTCATTGTCGTTCTTTAAGAGGTGGTGTGTTGTTATTTGCAGAGGTGCAACAATCCACAACAGTTGCGTCAAGCCAAAGCCAAAGGGAGATGCAGCACCATCAAGCTTTTTCTGACATGCTAGGTGCATTAATTTATACTTTTCATACGTCGTGATAGAAATGTATTTGAATTGTTTTATGTTTCATATGTATATGGTGTTCATGTTTGTATAGGTACAATAATCCACAACCATGGCATCAATTTGAAGCCATGGGGAGTTCCAACATGACCACATAATGGAGAATTTTATATCTGGCAATCTACAAGGTTTGGGCACTGCTACATTACTAACACTTTGTCAATTACATTTTCCTCATACATTAACAGACTCTAACTTGTATTTGGTTGATGTGTGTAGAGGTGCAACACTCCACAATTGTGGCACCAATCCAAGGCCATAGGGATATGCAAGGGAAACCAACATTTCTTGCTATACCAGGTATACTTGATTGGGCTATCCAACTTTATATTAAATGTCCTTAACTCACTCTTAAAGGCATAACTAAATGAGTATCTTCTTTATGTATCTTCCAGTCTTCAATTGATATCCAATGAGTCTATGAGTTATCAAATTTTATGTTTCAACTTGGATATTGTGGATGTTCATTGTTCATTGAATCATTGAATTTAGAATTATGAATTACTGGCTCAGTTCTAAATTCTAACTAAGTTTATTTTTTAATGTGTATTGTGTTGATGTGTGCAGAGAAGCAACAATGCACGACTGTTGTGTCAGTCCAAGGCCATAAGGAGATGCAAGGGCATCTAACTTCAACTACTTTTCCAAGTACGTTTGATGGGACTTTCGTATTTGGTAGTTAAAGTTTGAATGTCTATGTTTTTCTACATGTGAATGCATTTTATATTGACTATTTCATTTTTTTAAATTACAGATTGTAGAAATTTTCCAAGTGATTGTCCTCCTCCGAAACATGACCAATTGATCGGCAAGTCTCCAGTTGGTGACCCGCAAGGTTTGGACAATGCTATGATATCATCTCTTTAACATTTACTCTTTTCTAGGCATCGTCATTATTTAACTTGTGTATTACATGAAAAAATGGTTGACAGTGAAAATTGCTTGCTATATTTAATTTGTAGGATGTTGCCGTAGTCATCTTCCTCCTATGTATGCAGAGAAGCAACCATGCATGGCCTTTGTATCAATTCAAGGTCATAGGGAGATGCAAGGGAATCTAACTTCACCTACTTTACCAGGTATGTTTGATGGGACTTTCATATTATGTAGTTAAAGGTTGAATGCCTATGTTTTTCTACATGCTAATGCGTTTTATAATGACTATTTCATTTTTTTTAATTACAGATTGTAGAAATTTTCCAAGTGATCATCCTCCTTCGAAACTTGACCAATTAGCTGGAGCATCATCTTCTGGCATCAGAAACCCATCATGGAAGGGATTCAACTTTAGTAATGACCAATGAGCTATGAAATTTGTTTATGAAGGAAGATCCCATTAACATTGAGAAGGGCTTGATCCTTGGGAGGATGACCTATGTAGTTATGTATGGCATCATGGATTCTCGTATAAATTAAATTAAATTGCTTATTAAATGTGATTTCCTTTACAATTTTATTAATTAAAGAATTGTGTTTGTGAGTGTGAATTAAATTTTCTCATATATTAAAATGGCATCTTATCCATTTATAGTGGACACTTTCTTGTTGTTTCTTTCAAACCATGCTGGGACTCTGTTCATTGTCCATGTGCAATATCCATCTAATGCTATGTATTGTTTTTTTTAAATAAACTCTTGAAAACCCAGTAACATTTCAAACAGAAAACATGGCACAAGTGGATTCTTCAAGATGTCTTAGAAACTGCAACAAGGCCCTGTACATACTACATGTCATGCATTTTAAAATTTTCTGATGATGTATTTTTGCATTTTCTTTTCATTTTAAAAATGTTGATGGCACTACCTTGAAGATCTTTACATGTCACGCGATGTATTAGAAGTCTGCCCCCTTTTGGGCACTCACTTTTTTTCAGTCTCAAGGCACTGGGATCTATGAGTTTGCTTAGCTGCCAAACAATTTCATTGGGCAGAGAATTGCTAGCCCCTTGGAAAAGATATGACACCTATGGCAATTGCTGTGAGGCCTGTTAAGACTTGGTATGCCACCAAGAGAGCGAGCTCTCTCATTGTTACAAGATACCGATAAGCAAACTTGCCATGGTCAATTTTAGGATCAGGGAAACAATTGCAAAGGCTTCAAAGTTGTGCTTGCCATAATTATGCTGTTCATATTTCTTGAAATACCATCCCTTCCAGAGACTTGCATAGATTTTGGCTTAAGATTTTAAATGAAGTGATCCTATTTTGCAAATGTAGTAAGACTTCAACTAGGTCTTGACTCTTTACCAACTATACTTTTATACCCCTTACTAGTACCAGTTTTAAAAGGCACAAGAAATATTGATCATGTTACTTTGCTAGAAAATTTCCATAGGCTACAATGCATTCTAACTCATACAAAATCTAAATAAAAATTACTACTGATGGATGGCAACCTCATTGAGAACTTAACTAGAAAAAGTTCTGAAATTTTTGTTTGGGGCTTGGATGAAACACAATACTTTTCTGGTTGTTAGAGCTATATTCAGGCTTGAAGTGGTTCCAGTTCACTGATTGGTACATTATAATGGAAAGAAACTTGATCCACAATCCAGATTCTACACTGCATTTCTCTAATATTGTGTCTACACTTTGATATTTATTCTTTTCTTTTTGTTAATCGACAGGAGGCTTGCAGTTCATTTGGGATTTATGTACTTCTTTCTCCACCTTCCTCCCGCGGTAGACTTGGGGCACTGCAGGTGTCTACAATGGCCTCAAATTGGGTTGATTTCTTTAGAGGAATGAAGAAGCCAGTGGCAGCAGTTGTCGTCTTCCTCTCATTTATTGAGAAACATGAGCTGGAATGGGAAATTCCATACTCCATAGCAAGGGTTTCCTTCTTGGATTGGTTGCATTGAATATGAACATTAATTTAGATTCATTCAAGCCTATCTTTGATATAGGGCCTAATAAATCATACTGGGCTTTAGATGGGTTTCTAATTTAGAAATTACAGAGGAAGTTCTGTTTAGAAATTACAGAGGAAGTTCTTGGACTAAATATTTAAAGCCTATTTTTTGAAGGACACTGATTTAACGTTTTTAAGGACACTAGATTAATACAAGTCCATGATGGCCATAATTGCAATGAACACAGGAGCCTTCCTAAGTGGTACACCATATCTTATCAAACATTTATTTTGGTATACCATATTATTTTTCAGCCATTTTACAAATAACAGATCATTGAAGTTAGACCATGTAGAAGTTGCTCTATTATATTCACTAATTTTATTTTGGTATTTCATATCATTTTCAAACCATTTTACAAATAACTTGTGCCAGGTGCATAACAGAGTTACTTCTTTTAAAGTCACAGGAAGTGCATAACAGAGTTACTTTTTTTTTAAGTCACAGGTTGTTAGATGATGTAGAAGTATTTCTACTCCATTCTATTTTGACATTTCATATTGTTTTCAGCAGTTTTACAATAAGTTGTGCCAGGTGTATAGTAGAGTTGATGGTTATCTAATTCCACTCCATTTTATAGAGGTATCTAA
This sequence comes from Pseudotsuga menziesii, assembly GCA_001517045.1. Classification (NCBI taxonomy): domain Eukaryota; kingdom Viridiplantae; phylum Streptophyta; class Pinopsida; order Pinales; family Pinaceae; genus Pseudotsuga; species Pseudotsuga menziesii. The sequence goes on from LPNX011196612.1 coordinate 19,057, forward strand.
TGTTATATTCAGTTATTTTACAAACAAGTTGTGTAAAGAGCATAATAGTGTTATAGACTAGATAGATCACCCTCACCACAACAATCTAATGAACCTTCCATTTCATCTTGATATCCCCCCTTTACCTAAAAGCCTCATGTTCCAAAAGAATTGCAAACAACACGATTCCAAGTCCTGGTCCTGGTCTTGCCACGGCCTCTGCCCTGCTTTGATTTTGCAAGTATTTCTAGAGAAATATCTTCTAATCCCATATGGATTCAACATTCCAAAATCATTTTCCCTTTTAAAGCAGGGAGAACCGATAGGGTATTTACACCTCCAAGCCAAAAATAACAACCAAGATATTTCAAGAGGTTAAAACTCAATGAGCAGGAAGAGTATTTTGCAGAGCTTAACAAAAAAAGCAGGAAGTTGAAGCTGGAAAAGAAGTGGAAGAGGGGAAATAAATTTGAGACTTGGAGGGATGGTTGTTTTAGTGGAGATCTGAGCAAAGGAAATAGCAGAAGGAAGAAGGCCTCTGCATATTCTGGCTTCACCCATGAAGGATTTTGAGATGGCAAATCTCATCACATGGTCAAGGTACTTGGCTCAGACAGGAAATATTTTGGACCATCTCGTTTTCCAAACAGTAATTCATGTATCCTTTGTGAGCAAATGGCAGTGACTACATTAATCTGTGAGATTCATTTTCTGAATCCTTTTTCCTTAACAAGAACAAACAATGTGTTCATTAAGGAATGGTCTATAGACACATTAATATAGCTTCCAGACTATAAGTTAATAACTTCAGACATATTCTACATCATGAAATCTAGTTACAAGATTTCAAAGATAGGCATGTGGTTTTAGTCAAGGACATGATCTAGCAATTGCATGATATTCTTCTTTCAAGATAAAATAAAACCTGAGTGTACAAATCAAAAGCTGTAAATTTTGAAATCCAATTCGCAGAGAAGGAAGATTTGCAGACCTCAGGTTCTGAACATTTTTATCCTAGAAGATCAATGTCTGAATTTCACTCTGTTATGTGATATCACATACCTGCTTCATACCAGTGTTGTATGCATGCAGAAGATCCATGAGAGAAGAATGTGCATAAACATTAATCAGAACAATTGCAATTAAATTAAGACAACATGATTTCTTTGGAAAGAACTTTCCAAGAGAAAAACCCCACACTTCAAAGAACACTCTTGAATGTATCATTTAACTGCTAACAAATGATTACAATAAATTATAAGAGTGTAGTGCAATCAATAGGAGCTCTAAACCAAATCAGGCCTCCACTATGCACTCCAAGACAAACAATCTGCTTCTCAACTTTTAATGGTCCATACGACTAAGTTGTATTGATGCATTTTTCAAAGGGATTTGTTTGTAGCGAGCTCAAGTTTCCTACCAACTAAACGTAGACAATTCAATATCCTTTAACTGTAGTTGTAATAAAAGAGAACATAAATTTCAATTCTGATATTTCTGCAATGACTCATTGTTCTGAAGATGAATCTTGGTTTGGATTTGAATTGTCAACACAAACAATTGATACTGCGAAACACCCAGAAGATCTTATTTCAATAACAAAAATGTTGACCCTATGATTATTTTTCCCATTCCCCATAGGGTTTTGTCAATGGCCCATCCATAAGCAAAACAGGGAATGGTGGACTAGAGAGCATCCTCCTCATCCTCTTGTTGAGCAAGCACAAGATAACATTTCATCTGCTGTTTTTTTTTCTTTTTCTTTTGAAATACAGGATACAATATGCAAGCTTAGTATAGTGTAGAATTGAGAGCTACAACTCCATGAATGCACTTTGTAAAAGGCCTAGATCATCTTTTAAAATTTTAATCCATGGATGATTTATTGGATGTATTTTGGTTTTTCATTATACAAAAAAGGATTTTTATATGTTTTTTTTACAATAACATTCTTTTAAAAAGATTTTATATGTTTTCTTTACAATCCATTTTTTAGTTCAAATAAACATTATAAGAAAAACAATAATAATTTTAGTCCAAATAAATAAATAAGAAAAAACAATAATAATAATGACCATAAAATTTAATAAACCATATTAATTTTATAACCCTTTAAAAGTAGTTGTAAAATCACACTAAAATCATATCCTTCTGGAATGCATGCTTAACCATATAAAAACCATTATTTTGGTTTCGACTGCTCGCCACATTGAGACAGCCTTAGCTAAAAAGGTCATCCAATTAACCATTTATCCCTTACAGCATGAGCTCATGCCCAGTAACCATCCCTGTTACCCTTCAATTACCATCTTAAAATAGGCTGCGGATACATGTGATCTCTCATCCAAGCCACGTTGAGAACATTTGAAGCTTGATTCTTTGCAAGGTTATATAGATATGAAAACAAGTTATGTGGTTATTGAAGACCTTGGGTGACTAAAAAAAGCTGCAAATCAATATTTATAAAACACACTTTGACAATAAAAGGATCTTCATATCTGAAATTATATATTCAATAAGGGCCTCAAATTTATACACATTTATACACAAGCTATATAATACCTTATGAGGGATAAAATTAGTTGCCTATAAAACAAATAAATTTTATGATTAAAGACATGCTATAGAATTTCTACTCTGAAGTAAGGAGAAAATATCCAGTCATCAAATATGTAATCCTCTGTCACTAAAAATGTAACAGCAAATTGGGAGGGGGGTGTGCTTTCCTCTCTATGCCAAGTAAGATAATTAACATTTTAGCTGGAAGACTTTGGAGGTGATGAAGAAAGCTTAGAGAGGTCTTCAAATGATGGAATTGTTGGTTTTGATTCAGTGCTGTAGATTTGTGCTTACTGTCATAATTTTTAGTTTGATGTTTGTAGATCTAGAATTTATGTCACTCTGCAATTTCAGTGGGAAAGTGAGAATTTGATCTATCATAGCAGAAGACAACATCATTTTTTCCAGTTTACCACATAGCACATCTATAAAGACAATTCTAGATAAACTGAGTTAGAATTTAGAATTTATAGTTATGTTTCAATAACAAAATACCTCAAATTGCAAAAGACCATTGTCACTCATGCGAAATCAGATTTATAACAAGATCTCTCTATCATTGCATTTTCCCATTGAAAGAGCAAAAAAGATCTTGTCGTCCAAAAAACAAAAAATTGTACGATCCAATGTCATTACAGGATAAGGCACATATTGGCTTCTTCTTTAATGAAATAGCCACACCATGACAGACACTAAAAAAAATATAATAAACAAACATATACATATTCCAGAGCTGTAACAATGTCTGGCAGCAGATTTTGATGGAATAGACTTTGACACCACTTTATCTTTCACACTCTCCCCTAAAGTAGACATCGTCCCGGACAATAGACCACTCAACATCCTTTTAATATCTGAGTGGTGATTTATTGTAAATGATTGAAATTGAACAGCAATGTTTTTTGCCTCTTTATAGAGGGGTTTTAAATTGACTTTTCGAACTTCATACTCCCCTTTCATATGATTACACACAAGTTCTGAGTTGGTGAAGACCGAAATGTCATTTGCACCATAGTTTTGGGCTCATTTTAGCCCTTCAACAAGTGCAATATAGTATGCTTCATTGTTTGTTGTCCTAGCAGATATATCCCACTTTCTGTGAAAAACCTCATTAGAAGCATTGTTGACTATGACATAAGCCATGGTTGCTCGTTCTGGATTGGGGTAACATGACACATCAATGCATATTGTCCATTTATTCACCATCGTGTATGTTCTCCTTTTGAATAACCTGAAAAGACAAAAACAAACACAAACAATTTTTGATGAGATGGTAATTAAACAATTAAATCAAATTCCTTAAAAATGTCACAAGAAATCATAATGTAGAACATAAGAATAACACACGTAAAACACAAGTAAATGCCAGTTGATCCTCCATTTCATGAAAATAAGAACAACTAGCTTCAATACATATTCCCAAGCAAGCAATCTAAACAACATAACAAAGAGAAAATAAGACTTGCAACTAAATTAAATGTCTCTATGAGCCGCACTGAAAATTTTAGTACAACATAAAGAGAAATTGAAAACTGAATAGGCTTGACATTTTAGTACAACCAAATTCACTTGATTTAGGATTGACATTAGTGAATTTGGTCTTTTTTATGCTTATTTGGCTATTTGGTCCATAACACATAATGCTGAAAGGTTATTGTTGTTTGCAAAGGACTAATAGATAATTCATTTTCACCACAACAAAAATGACAAGCTTACAAAAAGAACCCAGAACCCTCTCTGTAAGACACCTGGGTCAAGCTTAAGGTTAATCTCTTGATTGTGCTTGTGAATAAGATCTCAATAAATAAGAAATCCATGTGGTGGGATGGATACGCCTCCATCCCTAAACATCACATAAAATGTCCTATACATCAAAATTGCCCATAATTGGCTTTATATGAAAGGGCACAAAAGATTGCAAAAAGAACACGAAATGAAATCTACTGTTGATAATGTTTGAGCTTATTCCTCCTATCTAGTGCTCTCAAAGAACTTATTCATCCCACCGTATTATAGGAAGAGAAAATGATGCTAGGTGAAATCATACAACCAATGCAACCACTTGATGAGCTCATCAAGACCATGAAACTTTCCCTTATGCTTGGTGACAAATGAAAACAAGGACACATCCATCATCAATAAAAAATTGACTGGGAACTGCATTACTTTTTGGCTAAACACTGAAGTAGGATCATGCACATGAGAGAGAAGATCAAAGTCATGCCAAGGTTGATTTGTACTGCTGCAAGATTGTCCTATCTACTGTTGGATGGTGTCGATGTAATCACCATTTTTGACACAGGCATATGGTATCCCATCAATGGTTCAACATTATTCATCATGCCTCAAGCAAGGACGGTTTTGAGGGCAGTTTCAATAGATATCTGCAAGAATTTTGCTTCCTCTCTTTGCTGTCTTCAGTCAGAAAAATATATGAAATATGAGAGTACAAATCAAATTGGAAGGATACAAAAATCCATGGCCTAGGGCTTGTTGCCCTTGCATATGAGGCTTAAGCTCCCTGCAATAAATGTAGGCTTGAAGATGTTGCTGTCTAGAATGTATGACAGTTCCGAAAATATCATTTCCTACTACGTTTTCCTGCATAAGAGAGGGGAAGCTTGGGGATATCAATGGTTGGAAAATCACTTAAGTTGTGTGGCCATACAACTTTCCTTTGTGCATTACCAAATCAGTTCAATCAGTGAAATAATATGGTTGTTCATGCATCATAAGACGATTTCCAAAAATATCTATTGTACAATGCTGTCCAAGAGCCCCAAAATCTGCACTCTTAGCCCTAGAATCCATATCATAAATATCATAGATAGGATCCCCCTCAAAACAAAAACACTTTCTATCCCATCCAAGTTTTTTAGTATGGAAAAGAGCATCAATATTTTCAATCTCATGGCTGCCGTGCTCTTTAAATGAGAAGGTGACTAGATCCAAGGGTTCCTCTCCATATTCTTCTTTTTCCAAATCATCAAATGATTTATAACATAATTTAGAACTTTGAAGAACACTACAACTTACCAAACCCTTGATATCTTGACTGTATGAAATGGATGTGTGTATGCTTTCAATAATGTCATCCTCATGATGTGATTCTTTTGTGAAGAAGGGGGTGGATGTGATTCCCTTTGCAACAATATTTTCATACTATTTTAATGCCCCATCATCTAAGGCCAATGCAAATGTCCTAATCACAACATCCTCATGAACACATCTAAGATGTACCGTAACTCTCATGAAAGATGCAACATGCAATATAGCTGAACCAATGCCCCCAAGAAATAACCCAATTTGGATCACATAACTCATTTTGAAACCCTAGCATGGATGAGTCTAGTTAGGGAATCCACACCTATTGAAGTAAACCATAAACTAGGGTTTCATTAAAAAAAAAAGAGCAGCAACAGTCTTTCTTTTTTTATGAATTAGGGTTTTACCCTGGTTCCTCTTTTCTTCACCAGGAATCTACCAATCTTCACAGACAGTCGGATTCTCTCACGGCAGTTGTCCCTCCTTCTCTGGGTAGCCTCCTCTAGGGCTTGACCTCTCTTCTAGACCCTCGGGAAGCCTACAGCAGCAACCCGAGAGGGTTTCGGGTCTTTGCACTGCAAAATCATGCCTTCTTCCAACTCTGCATCAACTTCAATGACAATTTATTCACTAATTGGCACAAACAACTCTTCTTCATGACCATACAAGATGGATGGCTCGTAGAGCATCATCTAATTTCGATTGATCATTAGATGAATCCCCAAATACATTGGTCAATCCAATTTGGATGTGTTTTCTCCAATTTGCTTCAAGAGAGTGTAGGGGAAATACCTAAGCAGCTTGAAATTCTTGTCCTTCTCCTTGAAGCACCATTTTTTAAGATAAACCCAAACTTTGTCTCCAATGCAAAATTAATGATCTAGGTGGTGTTCATCATCCCTGGCCTTGTTCTTTTGCTAACTCTTTTGCAAAGCTTTGCAATCTAAATCATGAATCTTCCAGATGTGAATGATGAAAGTGATAACTTCCCCCAAGTGTAGTAACCTCCTTCTTCATCATCATGTTAATAAAAAGACCAACAATAACCAATGGATCCTTAGGTAGGATTGCAAGGCATATTTTAAAAGGTGAAGTGCCTATTGCATTGTGCATTCTGTGATTAAAACTACGTTGCACATAAGGGATGTTGGTATCCCAAGTCTTCTAATGTGGATGGTTAAAATATCAAGTATGCAATAGTATACTTTGAAGGGATTTACTCAGTTGCTCATCTGTCTCTGGATGGAAGGGAATTTTCATTTTCAACATGGTGTCCATCAATTCCAATAGCGCTTACCAAAAGTATCTTATGAATTTGCTATTGAAGTCAAAGATGATTGATGATGATAAACCAAAATGCTCCAAACTCTATCAAAGTACTATGTTTCATGTAGCGCTAAAATTATCTTCTTGCAAGGTATCAGAATTGTTATTTTCCTAAAGCAACCCACTGCTAACAAAAGGTAGCTATAGCCCTTATCAATGGTTGGTAGGCATACAAGGAATTCCATCTGAACTGACATCCATGGTTTCGTCTACACTCGAAGTACAGTGTACATTCTTGGGTTCCAATTTGGTTGCTCTGATATGCCATTCTTGGCCAGTAGAAATACATCTACAAACTAGCGATTGTCTATTTCACTCCAAAATATTTTGCAACCTTGGAACATTGCAACCTTCATAATATCTTAAGACTGTGATCTCTCTGGAGAATATTGGAACATTGCAATTCTCCTATCCAAACTTATCTTTATTTTCCAGGCAGGCAAAAGCAAATCAGAATCCACCTCAAAATAAAAATAAGAATCAGCGTCCAAATAAAAATCAGCGACAGAATATTCAAAAGATCTTTGCAGAAAAGAGGGAAGTTCACCCTAATGTGTCTATGATGACTAGAACACAAGTAATTCTAATTGTAAAGAGTGGGTTCAACAAATATTGACAAACCTTGATTTGTTTTTTTTTAAAGAAAGGCCAGTCTGTATTAGACTACTCCTTATTTCAGAGCTTTAACTCGTTCTCAGTATTTGTCTTTGAAGTGAAATAAGGCTTTCGAACGAAGTTAGTTGATACGGTTCCTTATTATCTTTGAAAGGCGTACAAGCTCTTTGTGTAAGCAAATCTGTCGTCTAATACTACAGCGATTCTACTTTCGGAGGCCCGTGATCTTGTGTATGTGCAGAACTATTTTGAATCTGTTTTGCAGGAAGCTGTGCGGGAACCAGAGGATGGATGCAGCAGCTGGAAGGTCTGGTTCGAAGCCGGGAGGGAGCAGGGGATGGATGCAGAGTATTGTTGGAGGGAGCAGGGGATGGATACAACTCGGGTCGACGAGGGAGTAGCCACCAACCCGCGGGGTCGTGGAGTAATTGCTGGGGGCGCTGGCTGCGGCGACAAGACGGTGAGAAGCAGGAAATCATCGATCACGTTCAGAAGCTGATTCAGGATGGAACCACCTCTTGGCTGATGTGCCGGACTCCGGACGCCAGGAGGAGTTGACGCTGACGGTGGGTAGACGGAGTAGTCTAACGCCGGGCAAAATTGTCGACTCGTTAGACTACTCCTATATTAAAATAGCAAAAACAAATTAGCAAGCGAAAAAGCAGAAATGTTGTTTATACTTGTCTTTCAGAACTATTTAAAAGGTAAGTATAAGTTTAGTAAAGATATTTAAGTTGTTAAACAGATTTAAGATTTCAATGGGATATAATCTACTTAGCATTGAGTATAAGTATTTATTTTTTTGCAATGTTGTATTTTTAAGTTGTTTAAATAATAAAATATTTAAATATATTTTTCAAATATATTCATTGTACTTGAATTATGTAATCTAAATAATTAATATTTTTAAATTTTAATATATATATATATATATATATAATTAATATTCTTAACATATAAGAAATTTTTTTTATTAAATGTTGACACACAATAAATTTTATAAAATATATTATAGAAAATTTAAGTGAAACTGGACAAAAATACATTAATATTAAATTAGTGAAAATTTTACTATATTCCATAGAAAATAAAGTGAAATTAAATGCTTTTAAGGTTTATCTTTATATATAAAATAATAATTAAAATATAATTATAAAAAATAATAAATTTTATTAAATATTAAATTTTATTAAAAACTATATTATTAATATTAAATAATAATTACTTTATCATTAAATGAATTTTGCCGTATTGTTTTTGATAGCCCTAGCTTAAGATATGAAATCTAGTTCATTTACACATTAAAAGGTGGACCCACAATGAGCTTACAAGTTCGTCAAACTCTCGTATTTCTTGTAATTATCAATTTAATGAAATGTCATTATAGAAGTTTGCCAATTGTTTTAGAGCTTTTATGTTTTTATTCTATTTACTTACCTAATTTTATTTACTTTCTAGGAAATATTATAATTTATTTTAGTACATAAGATTAAAAGAATAAATGACAATAAATATCCATATTGTTATTTAGTCACAAATAAAAACATATATTTATAATAAAGCTTTAATAATTTTATTATTTATATATCTAATCTCAAACCAACAAAATTACATATAAAAATACTTTCATAAATTCAATAACCTTTTTACAAATATTAAAATTATAAATATAATTGTTAATAAATTAAGTATTATGCACACTACAATACAAACATGATTACATAACTAATATTATTATTATCCATCATACGCCAACAATAGATATTAACTATTAACTACAAGCTAATTCAACATAAGCAATTCCACATTCCAATTGCAACTTAGAGCATCAATCTCCAATTTAGTACTAAGTGCACGGCCTTGTAATACATTACAATGGACTCCAATTGAAACGATTGCAAAAGAATAATGTAAATCGCAGTATTCAATTGACTCGAGAAGCTTCGTTGGGCTCGATTGGGCATTTTGTCTAACGCACTAAGAATTAATATATTCTGTTAAAAAATATTTTAATTATTATTTTAATTATTTTATTATTTTTGGAAAAATATTAAAAATAAAATATTCTGTAGTAAATTATTTTTATTTAATAAAATACACTGAAAGGGAACAAAAGTGGAAATAGTTTTTAAAGAGTGTTTGTTGAGCCACAAGAGGAAAAGACAAGTGGTTGAAGCTATTGAGTGAGAACTCAAGATGTAGGAGGCATCATGGTCACAACTCCTAATTGAGTGCTAAAGAGCAGGAGGCTCATAAATGACCAAGTCGTAGGAAAAATATAATATATTAGTATGTCCATGAGCAGCAGAAGGCTAGCATTGGACAAGGATTGAATCTGAGAATGCAAGGGATGGCGCATTGAAGGACTTTTCTCTTATGGTTCAGCGAACAGGCTCGAAGGTTCTGGAGCAAGTAACTTGGATGCTCTGGGAGTTGGTTGGGAGGAACAACTTTTCCACTTTTATTTTCGTAGCAATGGTCCCATGTTCTTATTTTATGCTGTAAATTTACAGTAGAATGTTGTATTCTAGATTTGAACTGGTTAAGTTAAAACCTAGTATGCATCGATTAGTCTAACTTATTTATCAAGTTCCTATTCAGTTATGTTGACTATAAAATGTTAAATGGTTACTAGAAAAGTTTCTTAAATCAGACATCCAAACCTGAGTTAGAATTTTCTTTTATGGATTATAGGTTAGAAATTGAAATTCTACACTTAATGGATATGTATCGAGCATTTGTTATTAGCCAAAATGACACTTCTTCGTCTGAGTGCTAACATTCATCATGTCGGTACACAAAAGGACAATTAGGATTGAAGTGGCCAAAACACTATAGATATGCATGACATTTTATGCATTATACTTAAACTAGCCTTATATATTTTTATTCTGAGTTTTGGGTTGCATACGTGACTTTGTGCATTGCAACTCGCGTGTCATACGAAAGTATGTGCATTGCAACCTGCGTATACCTTGCATATGCGAGTTCCCTTTGAGAAACTCACATATCATACGCGCCTTGCCTATATTAATACTCGCGTATACCTTAATTTGACCTTAAAAAATATAAATCATGACTAGAGGAGATTAGTTGGGCCCTAATCCATAACTATCCCAACTGTGTCAACCACCATAACCTTCGAAACCTCTCTATTTCCCAAAGTATAAATAGAGGGCTTGGGATGGGGCTAAGGAATCAATTTCTGGATAGCAAAGTTATGCTGGTGGTATACCTTCAGAGTCTTGGAGTAGTAGAACTCAGAGTCATCAGTTGTAGAGGAGTCCTCGTGTCAGAAGCTAGGTTGTATTCTTACATATTCACCGTTTGTTAATAAAGAGAATTATTCTTCCAATCTTGATTTGTGCTTGTCTCATGTATATTGGTTTAATGAATATGTTCAATGATGTTATTAATATGCTTTTCATCTAACCTTTGATTTATATATATTTATATATATGAGATATTGCTTGAAGAATTGGCTCTTTGCAGGTGAAGAGAAGCATCCCTAGAAGCTTTGGAAAGGATTGGAATGAGAGAAGATTAAGCTTGGATCGACCGTCATAAACCAGGTAAGCCAAGATATATTCCTATTTTCATTCTGGTTTCTATAAAAGCTAATTGTCTGCAAGTCTAATAGTAAGTTGGTAACCCCAGACCTAGGTTATAAGGGTGAAATGTTTAAAAAACAGAACTGGCGATTCCACTAGGGAGTAGTCCAACCTGCTGTGTCTTTATCCTATAGGTTCTTTATCAATCTTTGTTCTGTTTCTGATTCTGAGTGTGGTCTTTTTTATCTTGCTTTTGATTTACAGTGTAGTGTGCCTAGAATCCTTTACTATTCTTTTTTCTATATGAAAAACTTTTAGTTGTATACGCGGGTCGCTGTTATACACAGTTGTGTATAAGACCTTGTATACATGAGTTTCTCTATAAGACAGTCGTGTATGCTACATGGGTTTTCTGCATACACAGTCGCGTATATCTTGTAGCAGCATAAAATTTTGGATAGGGTTTGATTGTCCCTATCTTATTTGGTTTTTTGCTTGCTTGAAAATTTTCTGTTAGTGGTATGACTCTGTGAGTCTAAAAGTCTTGTAGGTCACACTGTTTTCTTGTCTTCAAGCCTTTGAGCTTTCTTTGTTTGAGTTTTCTTTTATCTTGTGATTTGAAGTTGGTCCTCTTACTTGGTGTATAAGTCCAGTGCTTTGTGTCTAAGTCAATGATCAGGGCTTTGAATACTTTATACTATGTACTGCATTTTGTAGTGTCAGTTTGTCACTTGTTCTTTTGTGAATCTAGTGGACTTTTTGGGTTCAATAGTTTCTCCAAGTCAGGTTTTTTTCGAGTCTTCTTCTTGATTGGTTGAAGTTGGTTATTTGGCATCCTTTATACTTCATTTTACTCATTATATGCTTTGATTATTCAAACTTACTCAAAGCATGTGTATTTAGTTGCATTATAGTTTTTGAAGAAATTGAAAAAGCGAAGAAAAAACATTTTATACTTTTGCATTTAGTCATTTTCTTTTCAGAATTTTTCAAGTAAAGTTTCAAAAATTATAAAAAGAAGTCTAAGTTTTCTTGCACCTAGTTTCAATTTCATTAACTTATATTTGCAAAAAGAAAAGAAATTTGTTTTAAGTAGTTGCAATTTACTTTGGAATTTGTTTTATACATCAGTTTGGTTTTTATTATCAAGTCTACAACATCACAGTCTTTCATGCCATTTACCTTCTGACTAAGAACAACCCTAAAAATGAACGATATAATTTAAAAAATTATTAGTAAGTTTTATTTTATAGGCTCATACACCAACTAGCTTAGGCTAGACTTGTGGAATATGGAGTTTAAACTCTCCACAAGTGTTTAAATTCATACGTAGTTGGCCAATAATTAAGTAAACCCTTTTCTATGTTGATTGTATCTGGGAAGCTCATCTCAAACGAGAGTTAAGCACAAGGCCGCATGGAGGCTTGGAATGAGGAAATAACCCTATGATTCCTTGTCAAAGCATAGACCAAGGTTTTTGTACATATGGGGACTTCTATCAATACCACCCCCTGGCCCCATGAGGTGCTGAGTGGTCCAACCACCGGCTTCCACAAATGTAGTAGGAACTTCTAGTGGGGTGGTCACTGGGATTCTCAGTGTGCTTTCTGCTTCACCTTCTTTTGCACACACTGCTCAGAGTGATCCTGTTGGATCCTCTTCATTTGTCCATGGTTTTCCTTGGAATGGGGGGCACATTCCCCCATCCACTCCATATGTAGGCCCCACACCTGCATATGTAGGGGTGCAGTTTGGAAACACTAACCCTTATGGTCAAGGTTTTCAAACGTCGGTTTTAGATCCTTTCACAAGCTCTCTTTTCTCACTTTTTAGTGGAGGGATATTTGCTCATGTTTTCCAAACTCGAGTTTCAACTGGAGCAGCTCAAACTACATACACTGCACCACATATGAATAATCCAATGGCTTATGGATGGAATCCTTTCCAAATTAGTTCGACTACTTCGCAATAGATAGTTGGGGGAAACCCTGCATTTACATTTGGGAACTAGGGGGCAAGCCCTTCTACTTCCCAAGCTCATACTTTTCAAGCTCCAGTTAGGCCCAAACTTCCTTTTTTGGAAACTTTGAACTTGCCGGATTTGTCCAAGTTAATGAATGACCCGATGAAACATGATGCCACCTGGACTCCTGTCCCTACCAAGTTACCCTCATATATTCCAAAATTCAAAGGAAAAGTTGGTGAAGACCCAGGGGCTCATATCACCACCTTTCACTTATGGTTCTCTTCCAACTCCCTGAATGATGACACCGTTCGGTTGAGATTGTTCCAAAGAACTCTGACTAGTGTCGCAGCAAAGTGGTACATTGAACTGCCATCTGCTACATTTGATAGTTTTTAGGACTTAGCTAATTTGTTCCTTAACCATTTTCAACTTCAAGTCCGGTATGATGCCGACACAGACTTATTGTCCACCTTTCGGCAGGACAAAGACACTCACATTTATGATCACATCCAAGAGTGGTGAAAGCGGAAGAAGCTCATTAAGGACACTATTCCTCCCAAGTTTTTGATAGAATGGTTCATTAAATCCTTATTGCCGTATATATCTAAGGATGTATCCACTTCGGGAGTAACTAATGAGGAAAACAATATCCTCAGGGCCCAGTAGTTAGATTTGATATACTCTCAGTCTGGGATTCTATATGAAATCATCCCTGATGCACTGCAACCAACACATAGTGTCGAGAAACCTAAGCCTAGACCCCATACCGATGGTGCGGTTGGTTCAGTTAAATCTCACAGTGTAGAATCTTTGGCAAAACAACTCCATGACTTATCCATTAAACAATTTATAGCGGAGTCAGCAAAGGCTGCCCCCTCATAAAAAAACTCAAACGTTTTTGCTCAATCCTCCCAAAAGGGAAATCAGCAACCCGATAGGAAAAAGAAAAAGGGGAAGAAAGGTAAGGGAAACCAAAACAAGCTGAAACCCACAAATAATGTTAATGGGGGGGGGGAAGAGAAGAAGAAGGTGAAATTTCCATGTAAGTTGTGCCAGGAAGATCACCTGACCCATCAATGCCCTCTTATGGATCAAGCTCAGAAGTTGCTCAAAAATCAACAACCAGCTGTCCTAAAGGATCCATTTCCCCAAGGATAGAATGCAGCTTTGGTTTCTAACGTAGCAAGAGGCACTCCCCTAACCAAAACTATATCAACATGGTTCGATCCCAGACCTTGCTCTAGACTAGAAACAAGAACTATGAGACGGAGGCTCCTGAGAAGAGTAAGTCTATAGGTGAAACTGCTAACCGTCTCACAATTGAAAAACCTGTTGAAACTATGCCTAAGATACCAAAAGGTGTCTTTAAAAAAGCATTACACAATCCTAATGCTAGGGATGTAGCCAATTACTATGTAGTTGAAGATTTAGCCCAAACCCCTTGTGCGATGTCGGCTTTGGAAGTGTTATATAGTTGGCCCGCCCAGCGAGATGCACTCTTCATAGCCTTAGGTAGTATGGATTCATTGAGCCTCATGGCGAAGTTTAATTTGTTAGATGTCAAAATTTTCCTGTCGTATCATGTGGCCTTGTCGACAGATGCCATCCATGGCAGAAAAACCATTAGAAGGTCAATTGTCGACGAGGGTGCTTCCACATGTGTCATGTCCTTGTCTTGATGGAAGGCTCTTGGATCTCCAGAACTAGTTCCATCGAACACCCTACTTACTGCTTTTGACGGAAGGTCATTTGGTCCACATGGTATCCTACCAGATTTTGAGATAAAGTTGGCAGGGAAGGAAGTGTCTGTTGAAGTAGAGGTGATTGATACGCCATTAGATTACAACTTGCTTATAGGGAGAAGTTGGACTTATGCCGTGTTTGCAATTGCATCGGTCGTTCTTCGGGTGGTAGTGTTTCCGCACGAAGGGAAGTTGGTTACAGTAGACCAACTCAGTTTCACTCGGAAGGGCCACATGGAAACTAATGAGTCCACCATGCCATTGGTTGATCAGGTCAAATCTACTTCAGAGAGCTTAGGGGATGGAATGTATTCATCATTAATGGGCACATTCGATATCCTAGCCCCGATTAATTATTTAGGTTCTACTAGTGTAGGGAATTCTATTGCAACGGTTGGAAATATAACGGATCCTTGGGTCCTTCCTTCCCGTCATGAGCTTGAAGTGTCCTTATCGGCAGTGGAAGTAGCTTATCAAGCTATCGTTAATACCACTATTGATCCTGTTTCGGTTCCTCCTATAGTCTCAAAGGAGGAAGAAGAATCCTATCTACCTGCTTGGGAAGAGAACTCTTTTTATACTAATGATTTCTTAGACATGGTTCTGTCTTCAGATGAAGCCATTTTGGAAGCCATGAGAGGGCGAGATAAGATCTGCGAATATCTTCATCATAGATCCTACTTTCTTCTAGAGTTAAGCAGGATTGAAAATCAAGAGTTCCATGTGAGACTGGAAGGTGATGTTGATATACCAATCAATCATTTACGAAGGGAGGGAATCTTTGTCGAGGGGAATATGGAAAAAATTTCTGTTACTATTCCTATCAACATATCTGCGAACCCCAATGTTGTGGAAAATGTATATATTGGTGCAAACTGCTCTCTGAAGGAGATTGCTATCTATACGGCCTTATTTAAGGAATTTCACGACTTGTTTTCCTGGTCATGTGAGGAGATTCCAGGCGTAGATCCATCGATAGTCGAACATGAAATTCGAACCTATCCTGAAGCCAAACTAGTTCGATAAAAACTTAGACATGTCAATCTACGTAAAGCGACAGCCGTTAAGGCTGAAGTTGAAAAGCTGCTGAAAGCTGGTTTTATTTACCTGATAGCTTTGACAGAATGGGTATCCAACCATGTTCCTATTTATAAAAAGCAAGGGATGATACGTGTCTATACTGACTTTCGCGATTTAAACAAATCCTGTCCTAAGGATAATTAACCCACACCATTCATAGATCAAATCATTGATGCTTGTGCGGGGAGTGAAGTCTTTTCATTTATGGATGGTTTCTTCGGGTATAATCAGATTCAAATCAAGCCGAAAGACCAACATAAAACAGCTTTCATTTGTCCTTGGGGTACATTTGCGTACAAGAAAATGCCTTTTGGATTGAAAAATACAGAGGCTACCTTTCAGGGTGCAATGAATTTTTCCATTCATGACATTAAATCTATTGTCGAACCCTGCCTAGATGATTTGCCAGCACATTCTCGTAAGAGGATCAATCACCCAGATCACTTGTGCTTAATTTTTGAACAATGCAGGCATTATAAAATATGCTTGAATTCCCACAAGTGTGTTTTCTATGTCGAGTCAGGTAGGCTGCTTGGGTTCATTGTTTCTAACAAATGTATTCAGGTGGATCCTTTGAAAGTTGAGGCCATTGTAAATCTACGTCCTCCTC
This sequence comes from Pseudotsuga menziesii, assembly GCA_001517045.1. Classification (NCBI taxonomy): domain Eukaryota; kingdom Viridiplantae; phylum Streptophyta; class Pinopsida; order Pinales; family Pinaceae; genus Pseudotsuga; species Pseudotsuga menziesii. The sequence continues at coordinate 35,530 of LPNX011196612.1, forward strand.
ATTCCATCAGGTAACTTAAGAGCCTGCAAGGAAAGTCTAATTTTCTTCGACGTTTTATCGTGAATTATGCCAAGATCAACAAAAGTTTCATACTCCTATTGAAGCAGGACACCCCATTTGTATGGGATGAAACTGCACAACTTGCATTCGAGGCATTAAAGAAAGCTTTGTTGTCGGCACCTTTATTGCGTCCACCAAATTACTCTCATGATTTTATTTTGTATTTGGCCACATTCGAGTTGGCCATTGGGGTAGTGCTAGTCCATGAGGATGATAAACTCCAAGAGAATTTCATCTACTATATTAGTTGTGCTTTAGTTGGCCCTGAACTTAGGTACTCCCGCGTTGAAAAGTTGGCGTTAGCAGCTGTGTATCTTTTTCAGAGGTTACATCACTACATCTTACTAAGGACTACGACAGTAGTGGAAGATGTTAATCATTTCCAATATGTGTTGTCCCGACGTATAGTTGGAGGCAAATTTAACAAATGGATATCCATTCTCCAAGAGTTTGACTTGGATTTTCAATCCGCCAAATCTAAAAAATCCTTGGCTTTTGCAAAGCTTATTACAGAATTTCCAGTTGAAGAAGATGTATCCATTGAAAAAGACTCATTCCCAGGTGAGCACATTTTCTTGATTTCCACTTCTGACCCTTAGTATGGAGATATACTCATCTATCTCCAGACTCAAAAGTGTCCTGCAACCTTTTCGCGGCAAGAACAATGCAAGCTACGCACACATGCAAAAAACCACCTCATTATTGGAGATACTTTATATCATAGAGTGGTAGACTCTGTTTTGCATCGGTGCCTCACCTATGAAGAGGTTGAGATTGTCCTAAATGATGCCCATAGCGGAGCGTGTGGGGGTCATTTATTTGGGTTAGCAACAGCCCAGAAGATCTTACGTGCCGATTATTTTTGGCCCACGATCTTTAAAGATTGTGTGGAAGTCGTGAAGTGCTATCATCCTTGTCAGCTTTACACCAGAAAGATGCGGACGCATCCTACTACGTTATTTTTCGTCATCACAGTGGGACCCTTCACCAAGTGGGGGATAGATTACATGACGTGCAACCCACTTTTAGTTGGGGGGCACAAATACATCATTGTCACTGTAGATTACTTCACGAAGTGGGAAGAGGCAATCCCACCTATAAGGCTAACAGGGAAACTACAATTTTTTTTGTGTTTAACCAGATTATCGCATGTTTCGGTATTCCTAAAGAGATTGTCATTGACCATGGTAGTCAATTCCAAAACAACATGATGACCGAATTGGCTACTATGCTAGGGTTTCGAAAAGAACATTCGTCTTCTTTTTACTCGCAGGTGAATGGTCAAGTCGAGGCAGTCAATAAGACCTTGAAGACTATTCTCAAGCGTACTATCAATCCAGCCCGGTCATATTGGCACATCATGTTGTATCCTGCACTTTGGGCTTATCGAACCATTGTAAAAACTGCCACGGAGTTCTCTCCTTTCCAACTCGTCCACAGGGTGGAAGAAATAACTCCGGTTGAATGCGAAATCCCATCTTTAAAAATTTCTATTCATGTGTTACCTGATATGACTAAGCTAGAAGAGTGTTTGCTACACTTAGAACATCTAGATGAACAACGTAGAGATGCGTTGATTGCAAACGAGGCTCACAAGAATACGGTGAAAAATCTGATATGATAAATTGGTCAAACCTAGGATTTTTTCTGAATGGGAGCTTGTCGTGCTCTAGGACTAGGACAAAGAACCCCGAGGGGCAGGGAAATTCAGGTCTATGTGGTTAGGACCCTATGTTGTGTCAAAAGTACTGAAGAAAGGGGCATATGAATTAACTGATTTCGAAGGGAATAAGCCGCCTGAGCCTATAAATTGGCTCTACTTGAAGAAGTACTATGCTAAGGCTTAGCACTTTTTCTTGTATTTTTCTTGTATGTAACTTTATGTACAATAGATAGCCAGTTCGTGTTCTTACCATCTGTTGGTTTTTATAGATGTCTTCTGAGTGGTTTGTAGGTTTTGCAAATGGCGTTAGTTGTCACTTTTTTTAACCTGGCTTTATCCGCATGGGTTATTTACTCACCCTCAGGACAACTAGTTGCCTCTGAAGGCACTTGCCTAGGTCCTACTACCAATAATATGGCTGAATACAGGGTCATCATTGAGCTTTTATGGGATGCAATGTCACGTGGCATCACTTAGTTGGGATTTACGATTGATTCTCAACTGGTGGTTTCCTAGCTCAATCGAGCTTATCAAGTGTGAAATCCTATTTTATTACGTCAATTTTTGCAAGTTAGGTTATTGGAAAGAAATTTTGATTTTATCACATTTAATCATATTTCAAGAAATCAAAATTCATTAACTAATGCATATGTGAATTATATCTTGGATTGGCACTTAACACATATTTCATAAAAAATATACAACACACACATTGTAAAACACATGTAAATAAACTGGAAAAATATGTATGTGTGTGTGTGTGTGTGTGAATATTTGTCCATATAGATATGTCGATTTCTTGATCCTTGGATCCAATTATAGCTGTATAAATATAAACAAATGTACAAAATTTGGATCGTAATCCATAAAATGCTTCTAGGTCTAATCTTGACCACCCTAGTCATCCTGGTCATCCTAGTCCCGAGCCTCCTGAGCTTCCTTAGCTGCAGCAACCTTTGTGGCCTCTATGTAAACAAGTACCTCCCTGGCTATCCTCATCACAAGGCATATCTAGGTGGGTAGAATACCAACTACTAGTTCTTACATAATGGCAGGGATCTATTCAATGCGTAAGGTAGGGAGTCTTTCGGTAAGCTTAAACAGCTTCCCCTCAAGAACCATGATCAAACCCTGATCCTCTCCTGCCACTGATCGTACATACATACAAGGATGCCCATCAGGGCGGAATGGTCCAATATCTGCATTTTAAACATTAAAAGGATTAAAAACTTTTATACATATGTATATATCTTTATGATTAAAAATTCATAAAAATTTAAAAAATTGAAAAAAACCAAAATACCTGATGCTCCTTATGCTCCTCCAGGAGAGAGAACAAGGTCATTGTCATCTCGGAAATCCATCCCAACATATGGAAACTGATCCAATGTTGGTATTTGTTGTCCCCGCCATAAGTAGAAGTCATCATCGTAGACAATCTGAATCGAGCCACCGCCGCCCTGGCAAAGAAAAATTTCTCCCCACCTACTCAGTCTAGGCTGATGGGGAGAGAAAGCTGGTAGAGGTACTACAAGGCTGAGGGCAGGAACTCTCTCAAATAAAAAGGCCACCAATATACTAGAATAGACAAAGTTCTTTCATCAGCCTCTCTTGCAGTCAGAGAGTTGCTTCTTCATTATCGGGATTACTCTCGACCACTAGTGAGATACAGCTCCCTGTAGGCACTCCATAGCGATTCTCATTTGGTTCTGAGTTGCAAGATGGAGTGATGACAATCCTGCAACCCTCACTATTGTGCTTACCAGCACCTGTAATGGAAATCTACGAATATGTGCAATAGGGATGCAAGTTCCCCTTTTCTGAGTGTCGTGCGTGCAGTAAGTGTTGATATAGTCCTAAACATTTAGAAGGTCACCACCCCTGCCAGTACCTTCCAAGTTGACAGGTGCTTCCCATCGTGACAAACTCGCAATGAAATAGATGTCTTCCAGTGCAATTTCTAGAATCTCACCTTGTAGGTCAAAGGTGCCTAGATCATGATCCCAGTAGTTAATAAAAAACTCCAGCAAACAGACATTGGATCGCATAGGTGAAGTACAAAAGGAATTTAGCAACCCACTTTGTTGCAATGCATGCACCGTGAGGGAACTTTAGAGTGCATCTTGGTCTATAGTTTCATGTTCCCTCTCCCTCCACTCCAACACCATGTTTTAGCCTGTCCATAAATCCACCATCAAACATTAAAATTTATTAAAAAATTTTGATTTTGGCCCTAGGTATACTTTTTCTATGTCGTGCAATATACGCGACTGTCCTTTGGACATGTCGCGTATCATACGTGGGTTTCCTTCGGGCAAGTCGCATATAAAACATGTGTATGCGACTGTGTAAGTAGCATACCTGCGTATACAGCATGACCCCTTTAAAATTGGCTTAAAACATTAAAATTTTGCATAAAATTGAAAATTTGATTGGATGAAATTGAAGAGTATGAAGAGATGACTTACCTGGAACTTGCGGATTTGAAAATCGTCCATTGGCTTGTCCACATCGAGCTATTGAAGTCAGAGGTAAAAATTGCCTATATTGAGTAAAAATATGAAATGGTGATTTTGATTTCTATTTTTGAACTATTTATAGAAATAATTTCAAAATGTGGGTTTTTTAGCCTATAGTTTTAATTTCTATTAAAAATCAAACTAATACCATGTCATGTTTACCTAATGTAATAGGTCCAACGTTACTCAAAGTTGTTATTCACTCAAATAGGATAGGATTTTGGTCATTTGTATGCATTTTTGCATTTATACCTAATCCGCCTTAACCCTAAGATCACTACTTTGACCACGGACTATGGTGTTTAACCATTATTACCTTGTCTACACCATTGTTCTTCCGTGGATAGGGATTTCCTTCTATGAGTACCCTAGTTTAGAATACATTATTTTCTTTTGGTATTCATGCTGCATTTGTCATAGGTTCAGGGGAGCCTTCTTAGCTATTTTTCACGCCAAATTGAGCCTCATTTTGGTCTCTTTCTACAAGCTATCCCCTTTATAAGGCTCCCCTCGCTTATGGAGTTTCTTTAGGCCCAGGTCTAACTTTCAAAATAGACTTGACTACCGAGTAAACTTGTCCATTCAGGGTCGTTAAGAATATGTGAATGGACATCCACATTGGTGGTAGGTTATCACTTTCTCGGACCATGTGGAATAATATGAGAAAGGATCGCTCTATTTTCAACGGAATTGAGAAGAGTATTCTCAGGCATAGGTTTATCACTTTTCTGTACCTAAGGGACTAAACTTATGGAAAATGAGCACCCGATATGAGCTTAGTTTTCTCTTTTTTGTGCTCTGGACCTAAACATGAAAAAGATTCTGAGTGTACTTTATGTCTTTGTCATGCTCGTTAAACACCAAGAACAAAGCATCGAGTTTACTGTTGTAATCCCCATTCCTTGTAACCAAATGGATCTTTTCGAGTGATCTTGCTTTCCTTCACACTCGTAAAAATCAAGCTATGAGTTTCTCTTGAAGGAGCGTTGGGTAGGTGGTAATTTAACCTTTTTCGGACCTCCCTGACTAAGTACGAAAAATGTGCGCCTTTTCTTCTTCGGAAGTTAAGAGAGTTCTTCTTTGGTATTTTTTATGCTTCTCTGGCCTCAGGAGACTAAATTGGAAGAAAAAGGAACCCCTTGGATTTTTCAAACTCTATAAACATGAAAACACCAATGAGCATGTACTATTTCGGGCTCGTAAAATCCACTTCAATGACATTATCAAGTGTCATTCTCTCCCCTCTTCAAGCTTGTCAAAAATGAAGAGAGACCTGAGTTGAATTTCCTGAACTCATTAAACTTTAACAAGAAAGATAAGGAATAAGTTTTCGTTTTGGGTTACAGACGGTGGTAGCATGTCCTCCTTGAACATAACACTCTCTGAACTTTCAATACTCATGTCTCAGTGTACACTTTCAGCTCAGCTATCACTTCGAGTTTCTTACTCCTCCATTTTTCCTTTATACATGGGGAATCTGATCATGTCTCCTACATGACAGATAAGTCTAGTTTTCATATCTGCAAAGTGGAAAGCTGACCTCGATCATCTCTATGGCGTGCTCACTATTCAAGGATTTATCCCTACATCTAATTATTATCCTGAATCCATCATTATCCTATCTTAATATTACTTGTGTCTACCTTCCCTTATCCAGTTCCTAGTCACTCTTGTGATCAGTTGAAGGATCTATTGCCTTCCTTATCACATCATGGTTTCTCATAAACACTTCTTGAAGACGAAAACCTAGAGTTTTGATGATGGTACCTAAGGATTCACTACCATCATTCGTGAAATCCTTTGCTTCAGTGGTTAGTTTTCACCTCTTGATTGACAATCTGTTGAATCCTTTCCATGTTCAACTTCAACACACCTATTCACATGGCCTAGATTGTACTGTCTCCTTTGTATTTTGACGAAGACCTTTGGTTTTCAACTACAACCTAAGTTGCGCAAGATTTTGTTGGGTTCACCTACACAGCTTCCATATTTTGAAGACTCATCATTGTATATTGTGGCTTCGATCCACCTTTGTAATATACGTGGTCTTGTACCCATATCATATGATGTGATCAAATATTGTAAAGGATCTAGTGTTCCAGTATATTGAACATGGCATCCTCAGATATGATTTTGTATATGACATTAATATGTATTTGTTTCAGGTACTTCCTCTACTTCCTTGGACTTCTGAGTTCTCCAAGACAAATATTATAATGTATTTCGACCATCGCTTCCCTCTGACCTCACACATTAGGGGGCATTTGTTATCATCCAAAATGGCACTTCTCCATCCGAGTGCTGACATTCATCATGTCATTACACAAAAGGACAATTAGGATTGAAGTGGCCAAAACACTATAGATTTGCTTGACCTTTGATGCATTATCCTCAAACCAGCCTTGTATATTTTTATTTTAAGTTTTGGGTTGCATACGCGACTACATGCATTGCAACTCGTGTGTCATACGCGAGTATGTGCATTGCAACCCGCGTATACCTTGCATATGTGAGTTCCCTTTGAGCAACTCATGTATCATACACTCCTTGCCTATATTAATACTCGTGTATACCTTAATTCGACCTTAAAAAATATAAATCACGATTAGAGGAGATTAGTTGGGCCCTAATCCATAACTATCACAACTGTCTCAACCATCCAAACCTTCGAAACCTCTCTATTTCCCAAAGTATAAATAGAGGCCTTCGGATGGGGCTAAGGAATAAATTTTTGGAGAGAAAAGTTATGCTGGTGGTATACCTTCAGAGTCTTGGAGCAGCAGAACTCAGAGTCCTCGGTTGCAGAGGAGTCCTTGTGCCAGAATTTGGGTGTTATTCTTACCTATTCACCATTTGTTAATAAAGAGAATTCTTCTTCCAATCTTGTATTGTGCTTGTCTCATGTATATTGGTTTAATGAATATGTTCAACGATGTTATTAATATGATTTTCATCTAACCTTTGATTGATATATATATGAGATATTGCTTGAAGAATTGGCTCTTTGTAGGTGAAGAGAAGCATCCCTAGAAGCTTTGGAGAGGATTGGAACGAGAGAATATTAAGCTTGGATCAACAGTCATAAACCGGGTAAGCCAAGATATCTTCCTATTCTCATTCGAGTTTCTATAAAAGCTGATTGTCTACAAGTCTAATAGTAAGTTGGTAACCCCAAACCCTAGGTTATAAGGGTGAAATGTCTTGAACAACAACATCCAAACCTGAGTTAGGATTTCTTTTATGGATTATAGGCTAGAAATTGAAATTATGCACTTAATGGATATATATCGAACTATATCAAATTCTTTCCTATGCGACAGATTTTAGTAATGCATTTCTGCACTCTTTACCTATATTATTTCTTAGTCTATAAATTGAAACTAATAGTAGGTGGAATATCTAGATCCTCTGATCATGTTAGTATAAATCTATTTACCTTAGGTTTAAACAGATTAAGGATTATATATCCTATCTTTATATATATATATATATATCAACAGATTATAAACGAGTTCCTTACATATATAGAATTACATTATAATGCAAATTTCATAAGACTAAATATTAATGTATATACTAGATCTGTTACAATCAAATCATATGAAGAAATCCTACATTATGATTATAATACAATATTTATATAATCTATATGGATCCAAATTATTATAGTAAACGTAATAAAACGATATATCAATCTTCTACTGAACGATTATATTTATATAAATCCTAGAAACTAGATATATTTGGATCAAAGACCCGAGCTAAGTAAACATCTACGTTTTAAAAACATATGAATTATGAATTGATCCCTTACTGATCCATAATCTAAGAATAAACCTGCATTTACAATCGCAGAGTAATTCCATTACATAATAGAGGACAACAATCGTCACCTACACGCAAAGTATCGCTAAGATCTAATAATCTATTGAAAATCATTCACAGATCTAACAGTTAACAGCTTAAATAATCCACCATCTCTTTATTAAAAAAATTTGTAGAAGTAAATAATCCTTTTAAGATCTGCGTTAAAACCAACATAAGGACAGTTGAGTATTAATGTCCATATTGAAATTTCAAAACCAAATTATTATGCAAATCTTTGTTTCCCCAAGGACCGACATAAAAGCCATCATCGATGACAACTAAGTCTTTTAAAGATTGTATTTTACTTTACAAGTAATCGTCGACCCTACGGGTCGTATTAACTTCAAACAAATGCGAAGTAAGGTAAAGAATGGGCGTAAGTCCATCTAATGGCTACCATTAAATATGCATATGCCAAACACTTAAAGCAACATGTAATCATCTCCACTATTTCATTATCAAACGAAGGAAGCAATATAACTTATCAGAGTAACCACTATGATCATGGTCGTAAGACCATCGTAGATGGAAACCATTGATTTTACGAAATGAACAGTATAGAAGATTAAACATAAAGCAAAATGTGTAATGGAATCACATAGTCCCGAAGATCGGACATCACTTAGTAATATTCAAATCGCATAAACTGGTTGTAAGACCATCTCGAAGACAATGTGTAATGACTCACTTTGGGCAGGGCACCGAAGGAAGCAGTGAACTTTTGAATTGTTGGATCCTGATTAGTATTGGGAGAATACCAAACATGTTGTAGAGGAGTACATTAAGAATTTCCTAGTATGCCAACAAGACAAGCCATACAATATGATGCAGGATTGTCCACTCCAACCTTTGCAATACTACAGAATCCTTGAGAAAGTGTATCCATGGAATTCATAACTTAGTTGCCAATGGCACAAGGGTTCAATGGAAATTTTGTTATGGTGGATTGATTTTCTAAGTATGCCATTTTCATTCCAATGAAAGTGTCATGCTCGGTGGAAGATGTCACGAAGACGTTCTTTCAGCATATATTGAAGCTATGGGGTCTTCCATTGAGCATTATGTCAGACAAGGATAGAAGGTTCACAGGGTGATTTTTGATATAGTTGTTCAAACATGTGGGAACAAAGTTACTTATAAGTTCGACATAACATCCACAAAATGATGGGTACACATAAAAAAAATAAAAAATTGTTGGAGGGTTATTTGAGTAACTATGTGGTCCGAGAACAATAAGATTGGCTAGATATATTGGATGCTGCATATGTAAGGTACAACATGTAGAATATTTCAGTGATGGGATATAGTTAATTTGAGATAGTTATAAGGGAGAAGTCGACGACACCTCACACCATTTTGCAAGGATTCTATGGGAGGATTCCAACTATCATGGGAGTCATAAAGGGATGGGATGACATAGTGGAAATGGCATGCACAAATCTTACATAAGCTACAAAGAGGTTGAAACATTGCATAGACCAAGGAAGACATATTTTGGAGTTTTACAATTGAATTTGTTGGATCATTGAAATATTCATTCTATTGTCCATGTGAGTTAGTTGAAGCATTGCAGGATTGATGGAGATGATTATAGAATAACGAGACCATCCCATTTTCCTGTCATGATCTTGGACAGATCAAAAGACGAAGTAAAGAAAGTGTTGGCTAGCCACTTTGTAAATCACGGTTGTTTGACTTCGCATGAGTATATGGTCAACTGGAAGGGATTGTTGGACAACAAGAACAACTGGGAACAAAATGAATTCTTGTGGAAGTATGAAGATATGATTCCTAGGAGGAGAAAATCTTGGAGCCACTATCAAACTAAGATAATAATAAAAAGTGTTGCCAAGGTGAAAAAATATCAAATATGGGAGGATGTCCCAACCCCAAATTTACGATGCATTAAGTTCTCCAAGAGACTAAGGGGAAATGTTATTGCAGATGATTTATAGAGATGGATGCATAAATATTTGGGTGTAGACCCAAGGCACCCATATTTTGGGTCATTTTGTGAAGTCTACACTTGCTTGTGGAGCATACAACCCACTTGAAAAGATAAGTGTGGACTAGCCATACACACTTTGAAAGATGGCGCGTCGGCTTGGGGAGTGCAATTTGGCAGAGACATGCCATATAAATAAAGTTGGGCACAATACAAATGTGCAAAAAGAAGTGAGAGACAAAGTTCTTAAACATGTGGCCTATGGTTCTTGTACATATTGGGGGAGTCATAGGTTGGGTAGACTTGGTTATTTGGTATAAAAAACAATGCAACATGAAATGCATAGAAGTGAATGAAGGTAGTTTTGGGTGTTGTGTAGAAGGAAGTCCTGGGAATTGTGCAGAAGGCATTTTTGTGACACAGTACGATGTTGGAGTAGGAAGGAAACACAAGTGGCAAGGAAGTCTTGGGTTATAGGCACTTTTCCTTGATTTTCTTTGTAACATGTAAAACTTTATAGGAAATGGTTGGGTGCCCTCTTGTACATTGTAAAGTAATGAATAAAGGTTGTAAGGCACTCGGTTGGAGTGTCGTGTCATATCTTATGTATGTTTTGACTACTTTCATGCTTGGTTACTTGTGAATTTTACTTGATGAAGCACACATAAAAAATAGCTAAGTATAAACAGATGCATAACGTAGCTAAGTGGGTTGGGTCATGTTTAGGCATAGTATGGAAGATTTCCACTAGGAGGCCATGTCACTAAGTGTGAAACTGGGTAGTGCCTCACACTCTATAAGAAATTCTCACCATATATTTGAAGGGTGTTACTTGTGGGTCCATGACACTAATGTTATTAGAAATCAAGCTAATCACATATAAAGAACACCACCATAATTTAGAATGTTAGTTCAATATCATTTTAACCTAAACCTTAGGTTGATCAACCGCAAACTTAACTTGAAGTACAAGTACATTAATAACATTGTTTGATTCCTATATGTCCCCAATTAAAGGTGGTCAATTTCTATTGATATGTGTCGTTAGTGAAAAAAGGAGTATATGGTTATATATAACTACCTTTCATAAATGATGGTTGTGTTAGTTGACCACTAGCATAAATGTGAGTATTTGTGGATTTGTGAATAAAAATATTTATCCATAATTTTAAATAAAAATATCCATGAAATTTGACTAGGGTTATTTATGTTTGACCATGTTTGATTTTGGTCAACTTTGCTTGAATATCTTTGACTTTTGTTTATTTTGTTGACCATGTTTGATTATGGTTTACTATGGTTTAAGATTCTTGCCCATATTTGACTATGGTGGAATCTCTATGACCACGGTCCATAATGACTAATCAAGTTTGAATATTGTTGAATGTAGATAACTATATTTAATCATGTTTGATTATGATTAACTTTGGTTTAGCATTGTTGACTATGATTTTTCCATGGTTAAGCATGGTTGTCTATGTTTGACTATTGTTGATGATGATTGGTTATGGTTAACAATGTTTGACAATGGGTTATAATAATTGACCATGGTTGACATTGGTGAACCAGGGTTGACCATTAAGGATTATGTTTGACCACAATTAACCATGTTTGATTATGTTTGACTATGGTAGAATTTGGTTGGACATGGTTGAACTTGGTTGATTATGTTTGTCTATTGTTGACTATGATTGAATTTGACTAACCATGGTTGACTACATTTGACTCTTAGTGACCATGGTTGAGCAAGCTTGGTTTTTGATGACTTTGCTTTAATATGTTTGACTATGATTGATTTGGTTCATTACAGGTAATCATGTTTGAATATGTTTTCCTATGGTTAACCATAATCATTGTTGGTTGACTATACTTATCATTTGGTTTACTATGTTTGACCATGTTTGAATATGGTTCCTTGTTTAACCATGATTGAGTATGATTCATCGTGGTTGATATGATTGAATATGGTTGATTATGGTTGAGAATGTTTGATCATGTTTTGCTATGGTTCACCATTTTTTATCATGGTTTATTGTGCTTGACCATGGTTGATTTCAATTGATGATTTAACCATCGTTGACTATGGTTAACTATGCATGACCATGTTTGACTACATATGGTCAACCATGTTTGACTATGGTTAACATTAATTAATTATGGTTTAGCCATGCCATACCATGGTTGTCCATGTTTGATTATGGTTGATCATTTATGACATGCTTCACCATTATTTTCCATCATCAACCATGGTTGACTATAGTGGACCAAGGTTAACTATGGTTGATCATGGTTGACCATGTACGTTATGGTTGACTTTGGTAGACCATGGTTCACTATGTTATACATTGTTTAAATATATTAAACTGCAGTCAACTATAGTAGAAAATGGTCAAACATTTCCAAACATAGTTAACTATGGTTAACTTTCGTCAACCATAGGGTCATAGAAAATTTTAAGAACGATATTTATCCCATAGGATAATTCTTGACATTTTTCCCAAAATAATTTTCCAAATTCAATTTTTTTCTACATTGATTCACCCAATTTCCATGGGATAAAAAAAATTTACTCTAAGAATCACCAAATTTGTCCAAAAGCTATATAAAACCCTTACAAATTTGAATCTTTTTAGAAAAATATCACCCAACTTTAATTTTTAAAAATTTAATTATTAGTAAGATTCACCCAGGTTTCTACACTTGAAGAAGATTACGAATCCTTAAAATTTTCCCTACATAGGGTCAACCATCATCAATTTTTTTTAAACATGGTCAAGCATTGTCAACTCTACTCAACCATGGTTAACCATGCTCAAATCATGTTCAACGATAATTAATCGTAATCAAATACATTCTACCGTAGTTAAACATGGTCGACCATGGCCAACCATAACCAAACATGATTAAGCATGGTCAAACGTGGTTAACCATTGACAACATTATGTCAAACATAGTTAAAAATTTTCAAAATCGTAGTTTATCATAGTCAACAATGGTAAAATCTCATTATATAGTTTATATACAAATAAATTAATTAATTTATAATATTCAATTATACACACACACACACACACATTATGCTTGTACCCACAAAGTATTGAAGCAAGGATCTTACACAAGGAGTGCCTTAACATCACACCCAATCACGGTTTATTCTATCCCCCGTGGGATTAATATTAATATTTTTAATTATAGAATTATATTTCTATTATTAATTTTATTCCCATATAGAGACAATAACAAAATCATACGTATTAATAATATGGTTGATATATATGTATCAATCAAATATTAACCATATTAATTAATTAGTATGGTTGTACTAGTATAATACACACTTCAAATTAAAACAACTACATCTTTTTATTATCAATGTCAATGTGAGAGCAACCTCTAGATTTCTCTTTCATTTCAATTAGTAAAAAAAAGTAGGCAGTTAGTATTACTAGAGCTTGATGGGATGACTTGACTAGAAGCAAAGATTGAATGCGTTCACAAGTGGGGAATCGGAGCCTTCGATAGAGTTGGTAAGAATGACATTATAGGGTTGACCCTCCATTCTACTAGGCCTTTGAAAAGGTTGTTCCTTTCTAGTAGGTCTTTATGAAAGATTTCCTTAGTGGTTAGGGGAGCCTATGTTATTTTTTAATTAAATTTGAATGAAAAATCTTGTTAAGTGCAAACAAATTGATTATCAAAGGTTGGCCATGGCAAGTGTAGGAAACGAGGGCTAGCTTCACTGCCACGCCTACTTGAGGATTCTATGTGACTACCATACTAGTTCAAAGATGGACATTAGATGGCTTAATTTTTATGCCACCGCTAACCAAACCACCTCTGCTACATTAGAGGAACATTGAACAAACATTTAATGTCCATAATTAATGGCGATTCCTAGCATTATTCCAAGACATGTTATATGTAGCATTAACATATTAAGTTTGTTTTCTATGTTTGAAACTAATAAAGCTAAACATTACACTATGAGACTATACAATAAAACCCACATTGAACATTAATAAAACCCACATTGAATATTAATTGGTCTCGATATGAGGCCAAATAAGACCTCAATGCCTTTGATTCATCTTGAAATTTTTTGCCAGTATCTTATTCGCCCATAAAATGAACATTATATCCGATATCAATTTAAAACTTACAGTTGTACATGGTATATTAAAGCTTGGTATTGCATGCAAGTCAATAAAAAATTGACAAGCTTATTACTATACTCCCTAGCTAAAAGGAAGGGACTAATAAAGCCCTTCATTTTCGTGGAGATACTATAATATTATGCATTATGGAAGCTTGTAAGCCTTTAAAGCTCTCAATTATTTATAGTATAGTTTTGTGAATAATTTTTTTGCTATAACCATGCCTAAACACTTAGCTACATAGCATTTAATGCTTTGCACAAATAAATATAATCAAATGATAAACACCCCACACTACATAACATTAATGCATTCCAATGCAAAGTGTTATCAAATAATAAACACCCCACACTGCATAGCATTAATGCTTTGCAAGAGGGTGCTTAGCATTTTCCACAAGCAAACACAAACCGTTCATCAAAGTATGCTTTCCCAAAGAGGTCAACGAAGATGCATGGGGAGAAGAATGGAAAGAACAGACCATTTTTGAATATATAGTTTTTAAGATGTTTATTGAATAAACATAGGGATGAAATTCCATATGGTACCTTGCATGACAATCATTTATAAGTGACTTTTTAATTTAGCATATTATAAAATTTTAAATGACTTTCTTATTTAGCAGATTATAATTTTGCTTCTGTGAATCATTTAAAAAGTTGTTTAATATTATTTTAATTATTTTTTTGGAAGAAAAAATCTTACAAATAATATTAAGATATATTATATTTTTTATAATATTTTATAATTTAAATAATTACTAATTTATGTAGAAAGACAATTTTTTTAAAATTTATTTATAAAAAAAATATAAAAAATTATAATGAAGGAAAATAATCTAAAATGTTGATGGTTTTAGTAAAGGGTGTTTTTAAAATTAATGGTTTTATTTTTCTAAATATAAATTAGAGATCTCCACATAAAACAACAAAAAATTGTACTACATACACACTGTACATATAACCTTATGTATGTGTTTTTTTAATTTAACAAGTTAGAAATAAATATTTGTATAAGATAAGAATTAATTAAATATTTAATTTAATTTTTTTTTATAAATACGCTAATTTATAAATATTCTGAAATAGCCAACCCTGTCTGATGACAACGGTCAACAATATTCAACATGCAGCATAGTAATAAATGTTGTGGCGGCTGCAGTGTGAGCTGTTGGATCTCAAACAGCTTGAGATCCAACGGTCCACGATGTAGCTGTCACAGCATTTATTACTCTGCTGCATGTAAAATATTTTTTGCCCGATAGCAACACAAAAGAGTATGTGTGAAAGGACCAAGTTTTAGGGGCAAGCCTGCTTTGTTTGAGGCCGTGTGAAAGGACTACATTTGGCGGCAAGCGACAGCTTAGATTCCTGCCGTGTTTGTTTGACGGCAAGCGACAGCTGAGATTCCGTCCATGGAGGATCTCATCAACATGGGTTCGTTCACATGGAGAAACCGAGTTCCTTTCTAACTTGCAGTTGCGACTATGTTTTCAAAATTGATAATTCTGTTGTTGGTAGGGTTGTTGTGTACAATCAAAGGATTTTTGGCAATGATTCGACCCGTTTTTTCTTTTTCCGATCCTACGGGCAACAGGAGCACTTACAGTTTCCTTCTGTCGAATGATTGCGTTAGAAAAAAGATGAAAGTGGCACTTTAAGACGAGTTACTAACATCCAATCGATGGTTTGCTTTCTCCGATCCCACCACCGTAGTTTATTGCGGAACAGTCCAATAATGAAGACCTATAGCGAGAAAGCTTTTGACTCTTTTGCCTTGTGGAAAATCCAATGAACTTTTATTCTATAATTCTATTCTATTTTCATACCTCACTGATCGTTTACTTATTTTTCCACATTTTGTCAAGCGATTCTGGGAAAGGAATCCCACATTATATGAAGTATGGGATCCGATGAAGAATTATCGCGTTAAGGTGCCAATGTGACGAGCTATCCTTAACAAACATGTACTTTCGTTCATCCAACCGACTAACAGCAAAGTCAATGGTTAACTTAGCTATTAATCCGTTAGATAGACCGAACTTACATTTTTTTTTAAGGTCAGGCATGCGACGAAGTATTGAAAACGCTAGGGATATGGAAAAAGGGGTGTCAAAATTATATACACACTCACATTTCGTTATAAAACGCGTGGTTTTGCATGTTCTAATTTATAAGCATACGCTCCTTAACAAACCTGAACGTATTGTGATAAACCCTTGAACGGGTTGTGAACGAATGTAAACCTAAACTTGTAAGCACTAATCCCCAAACCAAAAAGGCAATAATGCAAGGTATTAATGACTAATGATGTCCATGTGTTCTCGTTCTGAGTTGGCATTGTGGGTCATGTCTATATCAAATGCGTTATTACGTTGATAGCCTTATATATCTTAGAATTTTGGGGTGGACTATCATCTATGTTTTTTCATTTATAGACGAGAATCAGACAAGTGTACTGTCCAGATTGATTTTATAGGCGTCGTCCAAAATTAAACAAGAATTAGACAAGTACACTCTGGAGATTGATTCTATGGGCATCGTCCAAAATTAATAAAAAATAGCTTAATTAAGATAAATATAGTTAATGATAGTTGTAAAAATTAAAATTAATCTTCAACTATTCGATTATTAGATACAACTACAAGCTTAACTCCATCAATTATTAGATACAACTATTAGCTTAACTCCAATGATTATAGAACCATTAGCTTAACTTCAACTCTAATCATAGTTAAATTGAATAACTGTTCGCTTAACTATTAGATACAACGATTACCTTAACTCCAATGATTCTACAACTATTAGCTTAACTTCAACTATAATCACTTAAGGCTTAGTCCAAGTGCATTTGGCATCTAGGAGTCTAGCTAATGTGGAGTCATGTAAGAGTCGAACTCCTAATAAAATCGTTCAAACTCCTAATAAATTCCTCCAAACTCCTAATAAACTCTTACATCTAGTAGTTGGACATCTAGCTAATATACAGTTCGTATTACATGTTTAGGTTTTCCATATAGATATAATTAGGTTTTTTATTCTTTTTAAAGAAGGTTAGAAGATAGATTGATATGTGTTTTGCATTCAGTCTTATAGCTCACTCAAATGAGGGTAGGTCTCAGGAAATTATACTATAAGGATTTTGCATCCCTTTGTGCAGGTACACAGAAGTCTTCCCACTTGAAAGAGGGTAGGTCTGGAAATTTAGTTCTTATAACTTTGACTTCCAAGTCTTCTTGGACTGATATCTCCTCCCAAGTACAGAATTTCATGTCAGTACTTTTCATTTATTGAATTCTATTCATTACATCAACAAATTCCTCGAAATTGTC
>LPNX011196612.1:53120-76781 GCA_001517045.1 Pseudotsuga menziesii
GACATGGAAGTATATAAGGCTCTCCGTTGTGCGTTGGCGTTTGGCCTCAACTCGATTTGCTTCATTTCGTGAGCCTTCCTGTTGACCCAAAGCACATGATTCCAACTCGAACAATCATTTCAGTCTGTTGAAGGAGACCAAGGATACACTATTATATCGACTTTTCCAAAATTCAAGCATGAAACTAACACTGATAAAGAAATCATAGCGTGAACATCTTTCCGCTTGCTACAACGCCCATAAACAAAACTTATCCAGCTTAAATCACATGTAAATCCTCCTAGAGAAAAATCTATATCTGTATTTCCATTATAAATAACGACTTATGTGAGCCACAAAGGAAAATTTTAGTTTATTACAGAAAGAATTCAGGAAAAACAAGAGAAATTCGTAAAAATAAAAAGGGAAAGGAAAATTGAAACCTTATTCTCAGCGAGTCAGCAGATTCCGGCAGAAATGATAGAATCAATGCTTCTCAATGCATAAGACAGTGGAAATAGATGGCACCCGGATATCGTAGTGTTAAAGATAGAAAGGAAGGTGACGAATCTTGAGCGGGTAAGGTTGGAATGGGCTCTTCCATTCATTACGGATACATTCCAATCAAATCAAAATTGTATGCTCCACTGATATTATCTAGTCAAGGCCAATCAAAATTATTTGGCACGGAAATGCCAATTTACATCATCCCTGACATGACGAACTTCAATTATTTACCGTCATGGAGATGACGTTAGTATTACCTCGGTTGTTGAAGTTTCGAGAGATTCTACCACAAATAATAGGAATTTAATGCAGGATAAAAGAAAGGATGTTTTATTATGGGTGATTTTTGTTTGGTTATGTAATTTTAAAAAAGGGTTTCAATGGTTAAATCATAATTTTGACGGTACAAATGATTTATTATGTAATTTTAATAACCTCAAATTGTAATTCCTATATTTTTGAGCCAGATTTTGAAGACAACTTGCTATACTTGTTTCTATGCTTTTATATTTTTAGCCCATTTTGAAGACTCTTGTTATACTTGTTTTTATGTCTTTTTCTGTAAGAGATGGGTTGTGATGTGTTTATTTATGTGTTTATCCTTCTTTCTTTGATTACATTTTGGGAACTCCTTTGCTTTCAGGTGGCACAATGATTTAGTTGGTGTTGGGCTAAGATGGGCATCATCCAAAAATCATAATTAACAATTTCAAAAAAATAAAAAATAGCTTAGTTAACATCTAATAACTACAATTCGTGATAGTTGGAAAAATAAACTCCATCTTCAACTATTCGCTTATTAGATACAACTATTAGCTTAACTTCATCTCCAATCATGACTTTTACATTGCAATTGCCGATATATTAACTTTTAAATTAACTATTAATTACAACTATTAGCTTAACTTTAATGATTCTACAATTATTAGGTTAACTTTAACTCTAATCAGGGTTATATTGGATAAATATTAGATTAACTATTAGATACAACTATTAGCTTAACTCAAATAATTCTACAACTATTAGCTTAACTTCAACTCTAATCGTGGTTACATTGGATAACTCTTAGATAACTATTAGACTATTCCAATAGTGATACAACTATTAAATTAAATTAAGACGAACTCCATCTCTTAGCCTGAGAAGTCGACCTTCATTGCAGTGAAACCATGCACCTTGAACAATCAGTTAGGTAATGTGCATCTTATGTGATAGTTGAACTCCATCTACCATGCACCTTGAACAATTAGTTAGGTAATGTGCATCTTATGTGATAGTTGAACTCCATCTGGTAGTTGGGAGTCGAGTTAATGTGTATAACGCTTAGTCTAACTTCCTCTGGAGGCTAAGAGACGAGATAATTGAGAGTTGTTAGATTAAATACAATAGTTTTATATTAACTTTTAAATTCACTAATAAATAAAACTATTAGCTTAACTCCCATGATGATACAACTATGAGCTTAACAACCATAAATTAAGTGGTTGTTATATTAGGTTAACTATTAGAAACAAGTAATTAACACATTTTTTTAGGGAAAAAAACATTATCAATGTATCACATATATACCTCTTGACATATTTCAAACATATTAATCTTAGTAATATGATTGTTGCTAGTACTCATGGGCAGAAACAAAATTAGAATTGTGTCTAATGTCTAAAGAATATTAAAATGTGGATATAAATGGTTGGACATAAACTTTCGTGGAAACATTAATGCGAAATTTATAGAACTCCTTCCTTTATTATGTTTTCCACGTGAGTCAGTTGAAACGTTGTAGGATTGATGGAGATGATTCTAAAATAGTGAGACCATCCCATGCCCATGTCGTGATGTTGGGCATATCAGAAAATGAAGTAGATAAAGTATTGGATAGCCACTTTGTAAAGCATGGTTGTTTGACTTTGGCATGAATATATGGTAACCTCAAAGGGCTTGTTGGACGATAAGAACAACTGGTAACAAAAGGAGTCCCTATGGAAGTATGAAGATATGATTCGTAGGAAGAGCAAAATCCTAGAGCCACAATCAAACTAACAACCAAAAGAAATAAGCGTTGCCGAGGCAACAACAAATCAAGTCTGAGAGGATGTCCCGACACCAAATTTATGACGCACTAAGTTCTCCAATAGACTAAGGGGAAATGGTATTTCACATGATTATATAGATGGATGCACAAACTTGGGGCGTAGGCCCAAGGCACCCATATGTTGGGTCATTTTGTGAATTCGACACTTGCTTGTGGAGCATACAACCCACTTGCAAAGATAAGTTATATGTACTAGCCATACACACTTTGAAATATCGTATGTCATCGTGGGGAGTGCACCTTCGCAGAGACATTCCATATAAATAAAGTTGGGCACAAAGACGAAGTTCTTAAACATGTGGTATATGGTTTTTGTACATATTTGGGGAGTCATAGGTTGGGCACACTTGGTAATTTGGTAGAAAAAATAGTGCAACAGGAAATGCTCAGAAGTGTATGAAGGTAGTTCTGGGTGTTGTGTAGAACGAAGTTCTAGATATTGTTGTGTAGAAGGAAGTTCTAGATATTGTGCAGAGGGAATTTCTGTGACAAGGTATGATGTTAGATTAGGAAGGAAACACAAGTGGCAAGGAAGTCTTGGGGTTTTAGGCAATTTTGCGTTGATTTTCTTTGTAACATGTAAAATGTTATAGGAGATGGTTGGGTTTCCTCTTATACATTGTAAACTATTAAATAAAGGTTGTAAGGTACTCGGTTTGAGTGATGCGCCATATCTTATGTATGTTGTGACTGGTTTCATGCTTGGTTATTTGATGAATCACACATAAAATATAACTAAGTATAAACACATGCATAACCTAACTAAGTGGGTTTGGTCATGTTTAGGCGTAGTCTGGAAGATTTCCATGAGGTGACCAAGCCATTAAGTGTGAAACTGGGTAGTGTCTCACACTCTATAAGAGATGCTCACCATATATTTGAAGGTTGGCACTTGTGGTTCCATGATACCAATGTTACTAGAAATCAGGGTAATCACCATAATTTAGAATGTTAGTTCAATGTCATTTTAACCTAAACCTTAGGTTGATAGGTACATGCATATTAATAGCATTGTGTGATTCCTATATGTCCCCAATAATTGGTGGTCGATTTATGTTGATAGGTGTCATTAGTGAAAAATGGAGTATATGGACATATATAACTATCTTTCATAAACGATGGTTGTGCTAGTTGACCACTACCATGAATATGAGTATTTATGGATTTGTGAATAAAAATATTATATCCATAATTTTAAATAAAAATATCTATGATACTTGACTAAGGTTATTTATGTTTGACCATGTTTGATTTTGGTCAACTTTGCTTGAATATGTTTGACTTTTGTTTATTTTGTTGACCATGATTGATTATGGTTGACTATGGTTTAAGATGCTTGACTATATTTGACCATGGTGGACTCTCTATGATCATGGTCCATAATGACTAATCATGTTTGAGTATTGTTGAATGTAGATAGCTATATTTTAACCATTTTTTATTATGGTTGACTTTGGTTGAGTATTGTTGACTATGATTTGTCCATGGTTAACCATGGTTGTCTATGTTTGACTATTGGCGATGATGAATGGTTATGGTTAACAATGTTTGACCATGGGTGATAATGATTGACCATGCTTGACCATGCTTGACCTTGGTGAACCAAGGTTGACCATTGAGGAATATGTTTGACCACAATAAATTATGTTTGATTATCTTTTAATATGGTTGACTTTGGTTGGAGATGGTTGAACATGGTTGATTATGTTTGTCTATTGTTGATTATGATTGAATTAAGTTAATCATCAACCATGATTGAATTTGACTAACCATGGTTGACTGGTTGACTTTGTTTGACTCTTAGTGACCATGGTTGAACACATTTGGGTTTGGATGACTTTGGTTTAATATGTTTGACTATGATTGATTTGGTTCATTATAGGTGACCATGTTTGAATATGTTTTCCTATGGTTAGCCATAATCATTGTTGGTTGACTATACTTATCATTTGGTTTACTATGTTTGACCATGTTTAAATACGGTTCCTTGTTTGACCATGATTGAGTATGATTCACCATGGTTGATATGATTGAATATGGTTGAGAATGTTTGATCATGTTTTGCTATGGTTCACCATTTTTTATCATGGTTTATTGCGTTTGACCATGGTTGATTTCAATTGATTATTTAACCATTATTGACTATGGTTAACCATGTTTAACTACATATGCTAAACGATGTTGACTATGGTTAACATTAATTTATTATGGTTTAGCCATGCTAGACCATGGTTGTCCATGTTTGATTATGGTTGATAATTTATGACATGCTTCACCATTATCTTCCATCATTGGCCATGGTTGGCTATAGTGGACCAAGGTTAACTATGGTTGATCATGGTTGATCATGTTCGTTATGGCTGACTTTGGTACACCATGGTTCTCTATGCTATACTTTGGTTAAATATATTAAATTATAGTCAACTATAGTAAAAAAATGGTTAAAAACATTTCCAAACATAGTTAACTATGGTTAAATTTTTTCAACCATAGGATCAGGTTTTAAGAGTGGGATTTATCCCATAGGATAATTCTTGACATTTTTCCCCAAAAAAATTACGAGTTTCCAATTTTTTCTACATTAATTAACCCCATTTCCATGGGATTAAATAAATTTACTATAAGAATCATCAAATTTGTCCAAAAACTATATAAAACCCTTACAAATTTGAATCTTTTTAGAAAAATATCACCTAACTTTTATATTTAGAAATTTAATTATTAGTAAGATTCACCAAGGTTTCTACACTTGAATAAAATTATGGATCCTTAAAATTTTCCCTGCATAGGGTCAACCATCATCAACCGTTTTTAAACATGGTCAAGCATTGATGACTATACTCAACCATGGTTAACCATACTCAAATCATAATCATGTTCAACCATAATTAACCGTAATCATATATTTTCTACCATAGTTAAGCATGGTCAAATGTGGTTAACCATTTACAACAATTTGGCAACCATAGTTAAACATAGTTTTCAAAACTATAGTTTGTCATAGTCAACAATGGTAAAATATTATTATGTAGTTTATATACATATATATTAATTCATTTATAGTATTCAATTACACACACACAAAGAGACATTATGCTCGTACCCACGAATATTTGAACGGACAATCTTACTCAAGGACTGCCTTAACAGTACACCCAGCCACGGTCTATTCTATCCCCTGTGGGTTTCATATTAATATTTTTAATTATAGAATCANCATATTAATTAATTAATATGATTCTACTAGTATAACACACTTCAAATTAAAACAACCACATATCTTTGTTATCAATGTCAATGTCAAAGCAACCTCTAGATTTCTCTTGCATTTCAATTAGTAAAGAAAAGTAGGCAGTTAGTATTTCTTACTAATACTAGAGTTTGATGGGATGACTTACTAAGCAATATTGAATGCCTCACATGTGGGGAATGAGTTCCTTCGATAGAGTTGGTAAGAATGGCATTATAGGGTTGTCCTTTCATTCTAGTGGGCCTTTGAAAAGGTTGGTCCTTATTTCTAGTAGGTCTTTATGTATGACTTCCTTAGTGGTTGGGGTAGCATATGTTAGCTTTCAATTAAATTTGAATGAAAACTCTTGCTGAATGCAAATAAATTTATTGTCAAAGGTTGGTCAAGGAAAGTGTAGGAAACAAGGGCTAGATTCATTGCCACACCTACTTGAGGATTCTATGTGACTACCATACTAGTTCAAAGATGAACATTAGATGGCTATTTTTTTATTCCATCGCTAACCAACCCACCTCTCCTACATCAGAGGAACATTGAACAAACATTTAATTTCCATAATTAATACCGATTCCTAGCATTATTCCAAGACATGTTATATGTAGCGTTAACATATTAAGTTTGTTTTCTAATTTTGTGTTGGCCTGGGAAAGGGGCATAAGGAGGGAGTTCGCTCCTGCAACCAAGGAAAATGTTTCGCGCACATGATAGAAGCAAAGGAAGAACGCAAAGGACGTAAAGGGACCGCGAAGGAAGAATAGAGAGGTGCACGACGAAGGAAAGGCAAGCGCAGAAGCACGCAGGGGATAATGGCCGAAAAGCGACGGATGCCGAATCCAGATCATGGTCGTTTACGGCGGAGTAATCCTGCATCTACGCACATATGAGAAGATATTTGTAAGTCAGGCCGATAGTGCCTCGTGTCAATTCATGATCACCACAACTGTAGCCAGAGGGGTGGCTAATGGTGACGGCTATCAGACTACCGGTATGCAGTTGTCCCTGCGTGGTTATGTAAAATAGTATAAATATGAGGGATGCAACAGTTAGAAGGTTGTTCTGTGTGGTTTTTGTTGATCCCGGTTCAGTTTTTAGTAGTAGTTTGCTATTCAGTGGTAATCCATGGTGAGGGATGCCATCTTGTTGTAATGTCATAGCGATCAGAGAGGAGGATACTTAGGAAGAGTATAGTAGCGATAGAGGGGTTGTTGAGCCACAGATCTTGCTGCTATGCGAGAAGACCGCTAGGAGTAGAAGTAGAGTAGAAGAGTGAACCAGAGAGCATGAGAACCATAAGTCTGAACTTAAAGACACATCTCAAGGTCAGTCTGCATCCCGCAGAGTGCAAGGTGCTGTATCCTTTCTCATGCCAGATAAAGAGCACCTTGGTGGTTTTTCCTAGATGGGTTTTCATGTTATCTCTTGTGTTTAAATGAATGGTTGATGTGGTGAATGTTTATGTGATTGATTACTATTTTCTTTCAGTATAATTTTGAATGTTGCTTGAATCTCTGTTATAATTTATCCTGCAATTGGTAGATGAATGATTGGCACACATTGTTGAAATGAACCTATATATATATCAGTCTGTATGATTGTTGTTTTGAATCTCAACTTAAGTTGTAGAGACAATTGATGTGAGTCAACTGCGTCGCACAAGTTGTGCCAGTTGCAAGGTGGAAAGGAAGGTCGAGTCGCATGCAATGACATGTATTTGTGCTCAGTCACGCAGAACTGACTCCTCTATCCAGCCATCCTGCTGCCTTTGTTGAGCTCCTTGGCTGCAAGCCAAGGGACTATAATCCCTCAACAATCATGGAAACATGGTTCCGGCGGTTACCCATCTATGAGATATCTCGAGTGAGACTGTGTCTCCTTTGCAACTCTTGTTGATGGGGATTTCTCTATAGGGTCGGTATCTCGGGTAGTTGTTGGATCGGCGGGTTGCGCAGAACATCGGTCGCATGAGTGGGGAAAAGCGGCCAACAATTTGAAACTAATGAAACTAAACATTATACTATTAGACTATACAATTTAACCCACCTTGAATATTAATTGGCCTCAGTATGAGACCAAATAAGACCTCAGTGTCTTTGATTCGTCTTGAAATTTTTTGGAAGCATCTTAGTCTCCAATAAAATGTACATTATATCCGATATCAATTTAAAACTTAAGGTTATACATATTATATTAAAGCTTGGCATTGCATGCAAGTTAATAGAAAATTGACAAGCTTATCACCGTAGTCCCTAGTTGAAAGGAAAGGACTAATAAAGTCCTTCATTTTCTTAGAAATACTACAATATTAGATATTAAAGGAGCTTGTAAGTCTTTAGAGCTCTCTTATTATTCCTTGCAAGCAGGGAATATTGTAATCAACTGGTTTTGATATTTGTGCCATATAAATTACACATTTTTAAGATATGCTTTTATACAGTGATTTAACATAGTTTCCTATGTTTTTAGTTTGCACCCTTTTATTTCAAAAACCACTTTTTATTCCTTGCACCTCACGTGCTCTGGCATCCTCAGCAATGCCATTCTGACATCCTGGATAATGCCTCTGACATACTCTGACCCCTGACATCCTCGATTATGTAGACAACGTGGCTGGTGAGGCCCTACATGCCCTTCTTGGTGCCATGATCACCCATATCTCCATGGTTGTAAAATGAATATAAGGTTTCTAGATGGTTCACAAAAATGAAAAAGCCTAGCTTTGTATCATTTGTCTAAAAAGTACA
Source organism: Pseudotsuga menziesii (assembly GCA_001517045.1). Classification (NCBI taxonomy): domain Eukaryota; kingdom Viridiplantae; phylum Streptophyta; class Pinopsida; order Pinales; family Pinaceae; genus Pseudotsuga; species Pseudotsuga menziesii. The sequence goes on from LPNX011196612.1 coordinate 61,690, forward strand.
TACAAAACTGAAAATTGTATTAGAATGTTACCAATTAGAGGCATTAAGTCATGATCCAGATCCTTGCTTTGAGGGAGACTGTTATCATAGACTTAAGGGTGATTCCATGAAGGTGGGTAACACTTTTTGGCCAAATTTGGTGATGAAAACTTGATTTTTTACTCATGTGCTAGATAGAAGCCCTCGAAACACATATATGCCATGTGAATTTCAACTTGCAGTTAAAAAACAAATTGTAAAATATTATGTTGCCTTCCCAAAGATATTTAAAAAAAATATTCCGATGTCATTTAATGTGTGAAATTTTGCATTTAATGAACTATGTGACCTTTAAAATTTAAAGAAGTTAATCAATGGCTCGTGTCCATCCCCAATAATTTAATATTACATTAATAATTTAAAAATATATATATACGAGCATGATCTACACAAAATGTATTGTGGTCTGCATATTTTTTTGTTAATTTATTTTGAAATATACAATTATTTATTATTTTTCGAAAGTGCCCACATCTGATTTCAGCATCATTTTATACACATGTGTGTCCATCCCAACTTTTTTTTCACTCTTTTAAAAATTTGAAAAACCAAAAATACCCTTTTGAAGATGACGCGTCAATGTGTGGGCTGTGTATTTTTCCGAAATTTTTGGATGTGTATTTTTTACCCTATGGATTTTTCTTTGAGCTGCTTCAAAGTTGTTTTCAGGTTTTCTAAGTGTAACTTTTAGAACTAATTTAAAAAAAAACCATATGAATGTTAGAACGCATGCATGATACCTCAATGGATAGAGGATTTGGTGATGAATCTATCGGTATGAACTCCGCTCAGTTGTGTGCTATGAATGGTAGCATTTACACCCCTAGAAGACACATAGAAACATTGATTTTCCTGTAAGAGGGCTAAATTTCTGTTTTTCAGGCCCTCGATCGAGCTATGGAGCTCGATCAAGGTTTTTAAATAACCAAAGCTCGATCGAGAAAATTATAAATAGCTCGATTGAGCTAATACCTCGATCGAGAAAATTATAAATAGCTCGATCTAGCTAAAAGGTCTTGTCTTTGTTAAAAAATCTTACAAAAGTGGTCGAGAATGAAGTTAAGCATTGATGGCATTAATGTCATTTCAACAACCTTCCTAACACCATTTCCCACCCGAATTCCTAAATAAATTCTATATAAACATAAGACACAAACATCTTACTAATTTTATCATTCACAATTGGCTTACCACTTTGAAACAATGCTTGTGTTTTAATGCAAATTTAGCATTGTGTATTGTGTATTGTGTTTACATATTGTTGTAGGTGTGAATTTGGATCACAATGGAAAGTAAAAAACGTCAAAGTAAAATATCTAGTAGGAATCAAATCAACACCAAAGAAATAAGAGAGAAAGATAGAGAAAGAAAGAGGAAAAAAAGAGCAATCTTGAGAGGAGAAGAAGTTGCAAATCAAGTTATGATAGGAGAATCAAATGCCATTTCTAACAATATTGGTATTTGATTTAAAAGTTATGCAATTTCATATTCATAACTGTATAATATTTTTCCCTAGTGATATAGTTCATATAATTTCATTCATATTTTCCTATAATATCATATTACATAATATATTTAATTTCATAGTGTTCTAGTTCATAATATATATATATATATATGTGTGTGTGTGTGTGTGTGTTAAATTGATTAGAATGTAAACATAATTTTGTAATTGTAATTTTGTAAATAATTCATAAACTTATATAAATTGTATGTGCATGTTTGAATTCATATATATATGTATTCATAATTGTATGTAAATTGTATAATTTCATATTCATATAATTTTATAAATTGCATATTCATATATTTAATTTCGTAGTTAACTCTAGTTCATAATTTTTATATTTATACATGTACATGTGTTAAATCAAGTTTAGAATTTATTATAATTTTGTAATTGTAATTTTGTAATTAATTCATAAAGGTATATGTACATTGTATGTGCATGTATGAACATATATGTATTTATAATTGTAATTAAATTGTATAATTTAGTAAATTTACATATTTATATAATTTCATATAATTTTATAATTTCATATTGCATAATATAGACTCATATATATATAATTTTTATGTAAAAAATTACAAAGATTGTTCTCAATGGGAGTTGATTGCACTCGTCTTCATCGATTTTAATATTCAATTTTAATTTCGTATTCATGTATATGAACATTTTCATAGTGTTCAAATTACACTTTTACATTACACTATGATAATGATGATAATTACATTACAATTACAATTACAATTTTACAGTTACATTAAACTAGCGTAGATCCAAATCCTAGGCTCTATCAAGCACCGAGAGGGATCAAATCTCTCAAGTGCAAACCTCATCTTAGGTGTCCGTTGATTTGATTCAAACCAAAAGACACCTCTTTTTATTTAAGGTCCACATATAATATTTTTATTATTAATATTTAATATTTTTTATTATTTTTAATTTTGTTATGAACAAACATTACAACATTTCTCCATACATGGTTTTAAAACCATTTACAAGGCCCTCCTACAACCATGGGTTGTTTAGGAGGCTTTGCACATGGTCTTAAAACCATTTGCAGGGCCCTCCTAAACCATGTACAATAAAACCATGGGTTGTTTAAGAGGCCTTGCACATGGTTTTAAAACCATGTGCAAGGCCAACATTTTTTTGAAGATAACTCAATTTGTTATTTTTTATTATTTTGTTAGTTAGAAACATTACAACATCTCCCCCGTGTTTTTTTCTTGACCCACATTTTTTTTTTACCAATAATTAATTTTTTACTTTTTTATTGTTTTGTTAGGTAGGACAATTACATCTCCCCCATATTAAATTGTTTTTTTTTGGCCGACATTTATTTTGGCCTATAATTAAAAAAAATATTTTTATTAATAAAAATAATGTTACGTTACGTAACTTTACAAGATCTCCCCCATACTGGGCTGTAGAGCGCCTCTCGGCGCAATTACAATCATTACATTATTACATTACATTACAATAATTACATCCTTACATTACATTACAGTTTTACAATTACATTACAATTTTAATATTGATTTAATTTCATAGTCATGTATATGAACATTTTCATAGTGTTCAAATAACAATTTTGCATGTTACATTAAATAATAACGATGATCTCTAATTACATTAAACAATTACAATTTTAATTTTAAACGTGTACAATTTTAATTTCATATTCACATGTATATGAACATTTTCATAGTGTTCAAATTACAATTTTACAAATTACATTACATAACATATTCAAGCAAAGAGGTAGATATAATATTAGACATGTATATAAGAGTATTCACTACAACAAAAACTGGATTTAGCGTCGAATTTAGCGCCGGATTTTAGTGTAATTTTTTCTCAATTTTGGTGAACAATCCGGCGCTAAACCTGGTGCTATTGTACAATTTCATAAAACGCCATCTATTGCATCTTTTTTTCCGTCCGTTTTAACATCCATTTTTGTGTCCATTTTTGCACCCAATTTTTTGCATCTTTTGTTACGCCAAATTTTGCATCTTGTATTGCATATTTTTTTTTGTCATTTGTTACATCCTTGTTTGCACCCAATTTGACGCTCAATTTTGCATCCAATGTTGCGTCTTATTTTGCTCATTTGTTTTCATCGAGTCTTGCACCCAATTTTGCACCATGTTTTGCATCAAATTATGTGTCCAATTTTGCATCTAGCGTTGCATCTAGGTTTGCATCTAAATTTGGGCCCAATATTGCATCTAGTTTTGCATCCAATTTTACTTATAATGTTGCATCCCTTTTTTCATCTAATTTTGCATCTTGTTTTACGTCTTTTTTTGTATACATGTTTGTGCCTAATGTTTCATCTTGTTTTACGTCGTATTTTGCATCTAGGTTTGCACCTAGTGTTGCATCTTGGTTGATGTCTTTTTTGCATCTATGTTTGAGCCCAATGTTGCACCCAGTGTTGTGCCTAGTGTTGTGCCTAGTTTTGCGCCCATGTTTGTATCTAATATTGCATCTAGTTGTGTGTACAATGTTGCATCCCATATTGCATTCAATATTACGTCTAGTTTTACATCCAATGTTTCGTCCCATCTTACATCCAATATTGTGTCTCGTTTTAGGTTTTTGTTTGCGTCAAGTGTTGCTTCCAGTTTTGCACCTGGTGTTATGCCTGTTTTTATGTCCATCTATACACCATATTTTGTGCTCAATTAAATGTCCAATTTTACGTCTAGTTAGGAGTCCACTTTTGCATCTATTGTTGCATCTAGTTTTGGGCCTAGTATTGCATCTAGTTTTGAGTCATTAATTGTGTCTAGTGTTGAGTCTTCTTTTGCATCCAATTTTGCTTTTACCGTGACATCCATTTTTGTGTCCACATTTGTGTCTGACATAGCGTCCACTTTTGCATCCACTTGTGTGTTTGGTGTGACGTCCACTTTTACATCTTGTTTTGCATTTAGTGTTGCGTCTAATATTGCATCCATCTTGCACTACTACATTTTTTACCTTTAGAAATACACTGCAATATCATTAGGACATGGAGGAATCGAACCACCAACCTCCTGCTTGTAAGGTAGGCGCTCTTCCATTGAGCTAGCACCCTTTAAGAATCGGGAAGAGGAGCAATATTAACACAGATTTCATCATTTGAATTATAATAAAAGACAATAAGATCCAAAGACAGTGATGCTTAAAATCCAGTTTATTTTTCCAAACACATTAATAAGCACAAAAATCTACCATGATCAGGCAACAAAATATCCTAAACAATTACACAATCTATTAAAGTGGTTCGTAAAAGGGTCTTAGAGAACAAGATAATGTATTGATGCATACCTAATAACCTAAACTTGAGAAGGACAGAGAATAAGGATGTGTTTAAGAAATAGTTGTAGAATCCAATTGAGGATTGTGTGTTGCTACATAAATGTTTCTATTTGTTGATTATGTGATTTTGTTCAATAATGGGATGGTAAGAGAAGCACTCATGAATGGTTATTAAAGAAGATGCCTACCTCAAGATTCTTTAAGCCTCGCCTGAAGTCTAGTTGTTGTTTCAATTTTCATCATGCTAGGAATAGGCTGTTCAGTTTTGGTGAGACCTCTGGATTTACATGGACAACAGTAAAACCCTGATTGTGATGAAAGAAATAATTTCATCTGCACAGGTGAACTTTCGATTATATTAAAAAAAAATCTTGGTGAATGAAATAAATTGACCACAGCTTGAAAACTATAGTGTCATCATGTTAGTGCACTTGATTAAGCATCCTATTTTGACAGACTCTTGAAGACTTTATTCAAAAGTTCACATACTCTCTTTGACAACTAAATACGTAGATGTTCTCTTTTACAACAAAAATAAGGTTATTAAACTGAATCCAGATTGAAAATATTTAAGTGCACATAACAAGATACATGGACTCAAAATTGTTTTTAGTTAATGTTGTTTCTAGATGGTACATTTCATCTTCATAAAGCTATTGTCTAAACTGTTGACTTTGGTTATTTCAGTCATTCTGAATCTTAACCTCCTTTCTTAAACAAGCTAGCACATTTTTTTTTCTGGAACATTTCCTAACTGTTTACAACGCTGGAGTCAGATTGTTATTGATATGTTGTGTAGGACCTCTGACCCTCTAGAATCTGGACATGTATGCATGACCAATTAAAATGTTCATAATGACCAACCAGTTCGAATTGGTGTTTTAACATTCCTTAAAGGAAAAACAAATAAAGTGGGAAGGCTAGGTTTACCATTTGTAAGGAGACTACTATTATCCCCAAGAAAGAGAGAGATAATTAGTTAATTATTTTGTCCCATAATGGACCCCAAATATCAAAACATCGTCAGTGTAGAAACCATTTGTCACTAATTAGATGCCTTCCAATATTCCAATAAAGTACCTAATCTCCTCAATGGACCCTTACCCAAGATCTGTTCCATTTTAGATATCAAATGTTCAGCCTATGAGGATTGGAAATCCCAATATTATATAGACCTTTACTTTGGTCTGGTCATGGAATCCATCCAACAACCCACTGTGGTCAATCAAAGCCCTTTCCTAGACTACAAAGATCAAGATGGCTTTCTTTATAAGTTGAATCAAGATGGCTTTCTTTATAAGTTAAAATCCAAGAAGCAACTGATGAATCAAAGGAAATGCTGAAAATGCAAAAATATACATCTAATCAAATGCATTATGAAACTTTTGCCAAGAAACATGATATTAAGAGGGAAGTAATATGCAGGAAAAATGACAAGAGACACATGGGGTAGGTGAGAATAAGAAAAAGCCTGCTATATCCCCGATATCATCTGATAAGAAAGACATGAAGATGCTCAATTCAGTTCAAGTTGGGCTTAAAAAGCACAGCTCATTATCAACATCTAAATCTGATAATATGAGGTCCATACTAAAGATAAAGAAGCCTACAAGACATTTTGAGGACCGTTTGAGGTCTGATGTTGCTGGTGCAGTGCCTACAAGCCATTTTGAGAACCATTTGAGGTCTGATGTTTTGGTGCAATATCTTCAATAACTGAGCCGAAGTTGAAGACACCAAAGAGAGAATTTAAAAGGTCATTAGAGAGTGAAAGCAATATTCATAATCATGGAGACAATATTTTGAATTTTTCTTCTTATCTTGAAGAAATTAGGATACAATCACTAGATACAAGCATTATTTCAGAGCAGACCATGAGTGAAAAGCAGTTTGGTCAAAAAAGGCAAAGCATGGAAAAATAAATTAGAGGTTCTCGATTAGTGCTTGAAACTGAGTTCCTAGATCGTAGAAAAACAGTGACAGATAACATTGTTAGCAATTTTGAATATTTTAAACATGGAAACACTGAAGCGAGCATTCAGGTTTCAAACTGCAAAGAAAATTTGAAGGGTGAAAAAGGTTTTGAAAATATTCATGAAAATTATGTTCCTAATGAAGATCTTGTTCTTTCTACACTTGTGACTAAAGACAATGAAGTTAGGGTAGTTCCAAACACTTCTTTGCATCAGAATTCCATTATGAAGAAGAAAAGAAAGCTTTTGAAGAAACATAATTCAGGGAGGGCCTAGCTGATATATCCTTGCTTGAACGGGGGGCTTTCCCACCTACTTTGTTTGTACGGACTGAATAATTCCAATACAGGTCAGGTAGAAAAGAAATGCTAGAATGCATGGAAAAAATATAGAATAACGGAGCATGCAATAGAATAGGGAATGGGTCGGTGCAGTGAACTTAGCCTTTTGGCCTTGTCTCAATCCGTCAATGAAGGCTTTCATTTCCCACTCAGCAGCTTCACTGTAAACCTCTAGAGCTTCCACTTGTTTTGTCACATTTATCACCAGCTCCGCTTGCTTTCTCTCCTAGTCCGTATATTGTGCAATGAGATTCTTTAGCAGAGTAGCTCTTGATAGTGAGAATATTTTTTCATCTTATTGCATACCACTGAGCTCTCAGACTTTTCCCTAAAGTAAATCCATGCATTCCTTGATATATCTCTCTAGATTCTTTTTCATTCCACTTTATTTTAATACCTAAGGGAGTCTTCTCTTATAAACCTTATCCAAGAAGGAAACACCAGCTCCTTCCAGTACTTATAGCCTCTCTAGCCATGTATATTTAATATCCATTTTTCATTTTGGCTAGAGAATGGGATAATTAGACTTCTTTCCTCTCAGATGTGGTCATAGTATTACCCCTCAAGACGGGCAGCTGCAGCTTTATTTCCTGAAAGTATCTATCTAATCTCTTAATGAAATAAATTCTATTGTTAATAGTGCTTTTAATTTCCTTGACTCCCTCTATCGTATTATTCATGTCTTCATAGGTGTCATGGTAATTAGGTTGAATGAACATTGTTTTTGTTTTATGAACTGTGGTGAACATATATTCCAATCCTTGCTTTGCTGAAGTTCCCCCTTTGACTGACTCATATTGCTCTGCCAGCTTGATCCTTCTGGATTGGCATGGTTGGAGTTTGTCAGTCATATAGATACCAGAGAGATCAGATAATCTAAAGAGATCAGATAAGCTTGGAAAAAATGTGGCCAAGATTGCAAGAGATGTGGACCAACCAGGTAAAAAAATCCATTGTTTTATTAATTATGTTGTTTAAATTGTAAATACCTCAATTTTTAGCCAAATTCACAATTTAGTTTGTTAAATTAACTTTGTCTTGACTCTTTGCATTTGCAGCACACTGGTGGGAGTCAATTCATAGCCAATGTCCTCAATTGCAAAAGTTTGCAATTTGAGTTTGCAATCAAACCTGCAGTTCTTCCAGGTTTGAGCGCAATTGGTCTGTCTTTGAGGGGATTCACACGAAGAAGAGAAGTCGTTTAGAGCATAAACAGTTAAATGATCTAGTCTTCGTGCAGTATAATCTCCGACTTAGGTGCAACCAATTGATGAACAGAAAACCTGATACAGATCTCATTGTGTTGGATGATATTGATCCAACCTCAGATTGGGTAGTGGAGACTCAAGTACCAAAGTTTGATCATGATGTTGATTTGGATATGGATATTGAGATGGAGGACTTGATGGAGGTTTTAATTGGATGCAGATCCTCTGTTACCATCAGTTCATGCAAGTGTAGATCCAGAGATCCAAGCATGGAAGGCACTAGTCAACCTCGTGCTTCTAAGCAACATAGGCGTTCATCTAGTACTACTACTGCAATTGCAAGCAGATGACCTTGAACCTAAGGAGTCTAAGCCTAAGCTAGATGATGATGCCATTGCTAGTCCTTCTAGTTCTTCTTCTTCTAGTTCTTGCAGTGGTGATGAGTTTGATCATTGATGGTGTAAGACAGTTGACTATATAGTATGTAGTTTGTAGTATGATCATTGATGTATGATGTATGATCATGATGTAGTGGCATCATGAATGATGATTCATAGCATGTTGTTTTTTGGACTCTACAGGCCATATAGCCTATAGGACTCATAGATTATGTACTTTGTTCCAATCCCGGTCTCCTAGATATGTATTGCACTATACACTTTGTATAGATCTGGTTCACTGAAATTCAAAATATTAGAAACATGTATAGGAAGTTAGAAACCAATAAAATCTATCAAAATTTGCTTGGATAGAGCTAAATGGGTCCTCTTCCCAATTAGAATCTGATAGCTGGAATTCTGAAGTCAACACGTAGGAAGGTGTACGTGGTACTATTCATGAGTAATTGAATGCCAAGTCCAATTTTGATTCTGCAAATCAGAGGCTCAGCTGAGGGAAGCTCTTCACTTTGGAAGGTAATGTTACATACTAAAGCATTCTTGTGTTTACTCTCACAATATCTTAGATTTGAAATGCACCCGAACAAAAGTGATCCCTGGTATGAATTCCATCTTTGATTAACACCTCGTGAAGCAAGGGAATTCCAAAATACCAATCATGTAGGCAAAATAGAAGAGTTAAAAACCATCAATTCTTAGACAAGAACGCTGAAAATAAATAAATTCAGATATACTTATAGAGACCATACCTCATCCCGAACCAAATAGCGGGTTTCTTTCACATAACATATGTGAGTAGCCTTGTCCTGCCTGTCTTTCAAGGGTAGTTGAACTCGTGTACTATTTCTACAGTGTCCATCATTTCTTTTGGAGTGAGGTGGTGGTGAATTCTTTACTCCCTCTTGTTCAACATTCTCGATTTCTTTAGGAGTGCACTCAAGCAAATGCTCTTGCGATTTGCCTCTGCCAAAGGGTATAGTTGGACTACTTTAATTCTTTTCTTGGAATTTCTTCTCAGAATACCAAAACAAGTACACCCCATGGTTTTCGACAAAGAACTTCGATATCCCAGTGTAGGGTATGACATAAAATCCTAAAGAAAGGCCGACTAAATAGTTGAGTATGAAACAGAGCCTCGTAAAACTTCAAATGAATAATTGCATATGGGGTGGAGCCCTGTAAAGATGAAAAAAGAATAAGCGTGCAACGTGAATAAGTGAGGAAATCCAAATACAATACTGAGTAGAGATTACTTTTAAGGTCATACAATTTAGTAATGATACAAGGGCCAAAACAACAATTCTCCATGTAGATTGCAAAGAAAATGTACGGAACTGTTTGAAATTCCTGTCATCATTTATTCAAAATCTCATACAAGCCGTATTACATCACATTAATCGCAAACATATATCTGAAGCCACACAAGCCCCGGTTACCTTGTGCCAAACAAGTAAATCATATGAATATATAAGCAGCTAGAAAATTGGACTAGTACAATTCTTCATTCTAAGGATAACACCAAAGTCCATACCTTGGATATCGCTTTATAGAATATGCATACAGAAATCACAGAGTCGTCTACACTGAAATGTTGACCTAATTCACCATTAGCCCATGTCAGCTGAATGGAATATCTATAATGATTTCTCCTCAGCTTTCATGGAGAATACTGACTGATACGTAAACTTGGTCTCCATTGGTAATCACAGTGAGAATCCAGAGATGCAACTCTGGATTCTCAATTTTTTCATTCCTCGACATCTATAGAAAAATGAAACTCAAGAAGATGCACTTTAAAAGGCTGGTCTGCTGCTAGCAGTTAACAGTGGCTATGTGTCTGAGTTCTGAGGAGTTATATTGTTGGAGTAATCTCAGTTGGTTCCTGAATTTTGACATAACTATGTAGAACTCTCTGTTCCAGTCATTTGGATTTATTCCAGCTTGTAATTTTCTGAATAATGTTGTAAAATGCTATGAAAAGTGATAGTGATCAGGTGCTACTATGGAATGGTCTTATATATGGCTATGGAGAACATGTTTTCCTGTAAATTTGGTTTTAAGGTTAACTTTTTCACTAAAGCATATGAGCTTTCAAATTCTGGTCTGCTTCTAGTAGTTAATAGTAGCCATCTGTCTGAGCTTTGAGGAGGTATATTGATGGAGGAATCTCAGCTGATCCCTGAAGTTTGACATAAATCTGTAAAAATCTCCGTTCTGATCATTTGAATTTATTCCAACTACTAATTTTCTGAAGAATGTCATAATATGCTACAAAAAGGGACAGTGATTGAGCAATATCATGCTTGTGTATGGTTATGGACATATTATACCTGTAGCTTTGGTTTTAAGGTTAAACATGGATATGAAGACTGCATTATGGTTTCGACAAATGTAATTTTGTGTTTTTGCCTGGGAATGACTGGTCTTATGTATGGTTTTGGAGGACTGGTTATACCTGTAGATTTGGTTTTAAGTTTAAAACTGGATATGAAGATAGTCGTATGGTTTAGACATATTTAATATTCTGTTTTTGCTTTTGGATATAAAGAAAGGAAACTAGTTTCCCTTTACTATTAAGGAGGTAATGGACTGCTGCTCCAGCAACATATAATGTACTCTGTTTTATTATATTAATATAATAGACACAACTTTTTTCCTTGGATTAATACGACGGCCAAATGCGCGGTGAAATGCTTGCTGGAAACGGAACAACCTTGAAATGCTCTCCAAACGGAGAATGGAAACGACTCGATTTATTTATGGGAGCAAGTATCTGAAAGGAAAGGAGGGAGAGTCCACTGTGCAATAGTAAATCGAAGTCAGGTTTCTCTAAGAGCGCTGCACATTTTCAGGAGGTCATGCCCACCCTGGTTCGAGTTGCATAGATATAAGTACAAAGGCCCAATAAACTTTCATTTTTCTCAGGCCTTTCGATGCCCGCCAAAGAAAAAAAAATTACACAAATATACACAACCAACACAGGAAGCTTCTGAACTATATTATGTCTCTCATACCTACACACTCTTCCATCCAATATGTCCAATAGAGTATCAATAACAAATGTGCGGATCTTCTAAAAAAAAATGGTATCATCCAAAACCACAACATGAACAAACAGGAAGAAAGTTTCCAATATAAGTGACAGTTTGTGATCTAGATTGTTATCCACATCGACAGGACCATGATTGACAGTTTGAAACTTCATCTTGAATAAGCCACTACAAATGATAATAATGTAAAAGTTATGAAAAATATCTTCCCTCTACTAGCCAAAACCCTTTTAGTTGACAGGAAATCTCAAATGCATGCAAAATGAAAAAGGAAAAAGCGTAGAGCATAGAACTTACGAATAAAACTTTTCTGATTGGAATCTTTGGCCTCTGCGAGCTTCTTCTACAGATCTTCCAGCATCTTGATCTCCCATTGAAGGTGTTGGCTGGTGAAGAGAGCCCCCAGCCCATGCCTAACACATGCTCCCAAGTGTCTGCACAACCCAGGGGCATATTTGAGGAACTAAATAGATCGGTCAGATTCCACTCAAATAAAGCCTCCAAATCGCACATTGCAGTGATTGGGAAACTCTACAATATCTGATCATTAAGAAGATAATAATTTGGGAATTGTTTTTCAAACTTTAACTGGCGAGAAAATGAAAAGGGCGCTACCTTGCAAGAATAAGAAAACTACATCGAGTGAACAAAAAATGAGTGACCTGGTTGAGTGATCCAAAGAATGCATGTCAGCATATCGGTGGATCAATTGAGATAGAAACTTACAAGGGTTCAATTCATGGTTTTTCCCTTTCGACTCTCTTTGAACAGGTAGAGGCGGGGAAAAGTGCACCATTTTCTCCCACGTGAGGCAAATTAAATTCATTTAAATAACTTTTAAAAAGAAATTTGTGATGCTTTTATACCAACTATATTGTGTGATTGAATTAAATTATTGACATGAATAAGTTAATAAGAGATAATGCTTATGAACAAAGTAATAGTTTAAAAAAAAATTAAATTAATTTAAAGATCAACTTTGAGAGTGTTTATGCATGCAAATATATTGTTTTAATATAATGAAGAGAAGAAGCCAAAACCTTATGTGTTGGAGAAACCTTGTCCAAAAGCACAAATCTTAAGAAAGGAGCGACTTACCACATAGCCTCTCGTGAGATTAATGGGGTTCATGATTTTATTATTAGGATGGAAATTAAGTAGGAATCACCCTAAGGAGGGTAGTGACAAAAAAAGCTCCAAGCACATCAAAAGCCACACTGGATGTCTCTTCCTCAAACAAGATACACAGGGTTCAATACACTAATTGCAAATAAGCTAGATTGAAAATTCAAGATAAAAATGCAAAAATGAAACCTCCATGGAAATGTCTCCTTGAAAACCCAAAATTCCATTTCAATCAAATGGCCTAGTTTCAAAAAAAATTTATCCTAAAATGTTGCTTCACACCAAATGGTGTCTATAGACATTCACACTTTAAAGAGTGGTGCTTGTTGAATTCAACATAACCAAACTACAGAGCAAGTAAGAGGAACATCTCATTTTCAGATGTCTTATCTTAGTACCCATTATTTGGACAAAGGGAGGTTTTACTACCTTCAGCGAGACTTGGGTGGCTCCCTCTCCACATTCTGTCATTGTCCAGAACAAATATGCCTACCTATTTTCATGACGGATATTTTCAAGCATAGGTCACAATCCTTGTGTGGACCTCTCCAGCCATATCCCATCCAGAGGATCACCTCTTTCTTCCATGTTAATTGTCTACTCAAGGAAGTAAACAACATACAGAGGCCTAGACCACTCCGAATTTCAAATCAGTGAGACATGGATTTCCTCTTGACACCCTCTCTAGATGGATCAACTGGCTTCCATAACTCTTCTAAGGAGCTCACGTTTCAGATCCCAGGGAAGACATCACCAGGACGATAGACAAATCATCCATGGGAGGTCCCAGAGATATACTCTCTCTATGCAGGAAAACTCTCCAAGTTTGGTCAAGCACACAATACTCCATTCAGAGTTTCTTCTAACAGACCTTGGATGTTAGGGACACACTCTAACCCAGGTATGTATAGTGGATGGAAGAATAACTGACAATGAGGATATAGAAATGTTGGTCGCAGTTTACTAAGACAGGCAACCTTTGCACATGCACAGACGAACCAGACAATCAAAGAAGGTGCCAAACATGTAGAGGAGACACCTATAGGCAGAGGAGACACATGTTAGCACACAAATCAAGTTTTGAAGATGAAGTGAATATTTCCAGGCTCTAATATGGACGGTTTGAAGATGACTGCACTATAGGGACTGGGGTGAATTCGGATAGCCTCGCACTCGATATAATAACCCAATTTAGCCAGTTTATTAAAACTGAGTTGGGCGGACTTTATTTTCGGGTTAAATTGATAAAGAAAGCTGGTTGTATATTAGGGGAAAATCTGTAGGCAATTTCCACCTTAAAAAACAAAAACTTGCATCCATCGCTTGGGTTTAAACACAAAAAAACACAAACTTGCATCCATCGCTTAGGTTTAAACACTAATATCTTATATAGGGTTTGATTTCTCGTGTAGGGTTTCAAAGAATCCTCATGCAGCAACTAGGTTTTGCAATTATAGGATTAAGAAGAAAATACTTGCACATATTGGGCAATTGACCCTGCTTGATGCTGGGCAACGTGCTGGGCAAATTTCTCATGCAGGGTTTCAGAGAACCCTCGTGCAGCAACCAGGTTTTGCAATTATAGGATTAAGAAGAAAATATCGGCACACATTGGGCAATCGACCCTGCTTGATGCTGGGCAATGTGCTGGGAAAATTGCAAGAGTGGTTGTGATACTAGGTAACATTTTAACAGCCAGGGCATAAGAAGTATATAATTTGATGTGGCAAATGCAAATAACAACAACATGCATCGCATACATCAAATAAGGGAAAACAAATGGGGATGAAAAATAGACTGACGTACCTTAGCGAGCCATGCCAGAAATCCCTTGACCTTGGCGAGCACAAGATCTCCGAGCCTCCATTGTCTGTAGGCAACAGGAGCCTCCATTGTCTACAAGCAGCTGTTTTGCCTCCTAGTCTTTTACATTTTCGCCACATTTTCGCCAAGATTCTTTCTTCTAAAAGCTAACGAGAATTACTTTATCACTTAATGGTTGTGCTACCTTTCTAGTTTTTGGTAATTTAGGTTGATTACTTTGATTAAAAGGTCTTTGCAAATTGTAAAACAAACTTATACAAAATACTGATGGATGTAATTTGTTTTTTGTGTTTTAATGTAACAGGGCAGTCGATA
>LPNX011196612.1:77357-114296 GCA_001517045.1 Pseudotsuga menziesii
TAAATTTAAATCCATACATTTATCCTCTTCATAATGGAATTTTATTTATGGAAAGTAAACGACAATGTTAAAGTGACATGAACAAGCCACAAAGCAACACATCATTTTCTAATGAACATTTTCTAAAGAGCACTCAATGAAAGAAATGAGCTCAATATAACATGATCTTCCCAATAGTTGATATATCTTGCATGCATTATCGCTTATGACCATGAAGGGTCAAACACTCATAATAAGGAAGGGATTGCATAAGCCATGTGTCTCCAATTCCATATATAGTAATAACTAGTTCAAAGCAAACTATTGGATTATGTTTTGCAATGATCAAAGAGGGAATATGAGAGAGCATACTAATGTGGTTTATGTTGCATGGTGTAAGGGTGGTTCAATAAAATTTTATCTTACGTATTATGTTAACTCATTTGCAATCTCTCAGTTTGACTTAAAATTTTTGTTTCAAAGAAAGGGTGTTCTATTAAAAGTCTAAACTTTCATGGTTGTTTCCAAGAAGTTGTTTGCATTTAAATATGTTTCCCTTCGGCACAGTAGATTGTGTCGATAGATTGGACAATAAATACAACAACGAAGGGCCTAGCAAATCACATCACAAGTCTAGATCGGGATAGGTGTTGAAATGATCAAATTATCTAGATTGAGCTTAATACCTCTGAAGATTTGGACTAAACCTCCCACTAGGGGAGGCCACACCTTCTAGTTGTAACCCAAAGATTTGAAGTTTGGTAGCGTAAGACATATATGGGCAAGTCTTTCAATGGAAGAAGGTATAGGTCTTTATGCAATTTGCAAGGTATGGACGGAGGCATAAAGACCTTACCTACCACTTTTGTGATCATGGTACATGGTGCTAGGCTAGAGACTTAGACAATGAGGAGACTCGAAGAGTCCACCAAATAAGGAACATAAACTGTGAGTCACACTTAAAACCAACATACATATTTTGTATTCTCATGAATTTGATAAAATGTGCCTCCAATGTAATAACACTTAAATGAAAAGCATAAATGTAAAATAAATACCATATTCTAAATATAAAAAATATAAATTTAAAATAAATTACTTTAATTATATAATCAATATGTTAATTTTTTCAAAAGTATTCTTATAACTAAAATTAAAATTAAAATGGATTATTACTAAAATTAAAATTGATTATAGGTAACTAATTAATATGTTATTTTTTAAAAATGTTTTTAATAAAAATGCTTGCTCTATATCAATGCATTATATATATATATATATATATATTATTTTGAATTTGAGATTTTTTTTAAGTGGACCAAAATTTGTTATAGATAGTGCAAATTGATTCCTCTCATTATTCAAAAAAATCAAATCATTTAAAATAACAAGTAGTTGACCAACTTCTAACACAATTTCACCCATTTTCCTACATCTAAAAAAAGTTTAACCAATTAAAAAAACCTTAAAAGTAATTTAAAGAATAAATCTTTCTTAACTCTATAGCAATTAACCTACTCTTTTAATTCCTTCCATCTTAAAAACTCTTAACCAATAATTAGATAAAAACAAATACCAACTCTTTTTAGTAAGATATGGATTTATATGTTTGACCTCTTTTTCTGAAATTTCTATTCTCAGATGTGCTTTCAATAAAATATGTAACTACAAATATTTCAACGCGAGCTGAAAGAATTAGATTTGCAGTTACAAGCATCACACCTATCCGCCAAAACGATTAAACTGCATTACACGAATTCCTCATTTAATTGAAAATATAGATGGAAAACCCAACCAGCACAGAGTACCCGAAGGAAATCGAATCATGCAAAACTGTGAAGTTTTTTGGAATGGAAAGCATGTGGCAGACTTGATATTCGACCAAATTCTTGTTCCATGGGCAGGGCAAGATAACGATCTAAATTTTGGTGACCTAGCATCAGTAGCACCACCAGCATAGGTATATCTTATATAGTATACGATAGAGCAGCATCTAAGACAGAGAGAGTAAAGGCATCAACAGCGGTAGAGCTCCTAGTTTACTTTGATCCATCCCCAAAATCCAGGCTTTGAATGTCCTGGCCCGAGAATCAAGACACCCACGTTGCCAACTAGGTGCCCTCAGAAGTCCTCATGGGCGGAATAATGTTAAATCCTCTCATGACCGAATTAAATCCTCTCATGGCCAAATTGGGGACGGACCAGAGGGACCAAATTGATACTCATAACCCTGAATCCATATATTGATTTAGCAGAAGCCCCATTGGGAAATGGGTAGTTCTACATAGATCTATATTTGAAAAATCCTTCATGTTTTGCTTCACCTCCGTATGAAACTTCATAGGTTTTAATCTATATTTTAATTTGTATAATGTATAAGTAAATAATATGTGTGTATATTTAATTATATTAAATCACATAACATATGAACTATATATATTTATTTGTATTAAATCTTTTAACATATGAACTATAGTAACATATTTATATTAATTATATGTTATTATTATATTTACATATTTTACCATTATTAAGGTGAAAGAAGTTTATATATCATAAGGGTGTTTATAAAATATTTACCTATTTTATAAATTCAGTTAAGTATTATATTTACATTTATTACAAGTATAGTATGGATGGACTATGAATGTATGGATTTTAACATAATTCCCTAAAATGAAGCATGTTTTGTTGGGAGAAAGAAAATTGGAACAATTTCAATATTATGTTTCCCTTGTGGTTTGAATTTTGTACTTTGGAGGCGTGTTTTAGAATAATCCCACTTGTTACGCATGTTGTAAATGGTAAACATATCCCATATGCTTTAAATGATGACGATGATGAATTAGATGACAATGACAGTGATGATGTTTTTAATGAAGACGATGATGGAAATGATGATCATCATCATCATCATCATTGTCATCTTTGTCATTGCCATCATGATTATCACAATAGTCATCATCATTGGCATAATCATCATCCATGTCATCATCATCACCATTGTCCTTGACATCATCATCATGATTATTGACATTTTCATCAGTTATTCATCATTACCTTTGGCATAAGAAATAACATCTACCCAAAATATGTGATTAGTGGAAAAGGGTCATGGAGGACACATGATTTATGCATGACAAATAACAACTTATTTTTTAAGATGATCAACATCATCATTCTGATTGTACTCATCATCATTGTCATTGTCATCATCACCATCATCACCATTCATTGCATTGCCATCATAATAATCAGCAATGTCGTCATTGCCATTATCCTCATCATCATCATCATCATCATAATCGTCATCATCATCATCATTGTCATCGTTCTCCTCATTATCAACAACATTATCATCATCATCATAACCATCCTCAATATCATAATCATTATCCTCATTTTCATCTTCAACATCTGGGTGTAAAACTGGATGCAAAAGTGGATAAAAACATGGATGCAATAAATGATGCAAACATGGATGCAACAAAAGTAGGTGCAAAAGTGGGCGCATAATGGGGTGCACCAAAAATGGATGCAAAAGGTGATGCAAAAGTGGATGCAAAAAATGATGCAATCATGGAAGCAAAACATGATGAAAAAAGTGACGCAAAAGTGGATACAACCATGGATGTAAAATTGGATACAAAATTGGATGCGAAAGTGGATGCAACAAAACTAGATGCAAAACTAGATGCAAAAGTAGTCGTAACACCCAATGCAAAACCCGATGCAAAAGTGGATGCAAAAGTGGATGCAAAAAGGGATGCAATAACTGATGTAAAATTGGATGCAAAAAAAGATGCAAACGCAGATGCAAAAGTTGAAGCAAAAGTGGGTGTAAAAGTAAGCGCAAAAATGGGTATGAATTGGGACGAGAAAAAAGTGGATGCAAAAGTGGATGCAATAGTAGATGCAAAAAAAGATGTAAACATGGATGCAAAATGGGATGCAAAAAGGAATGAAAATGTGGGTGCAAAAGTGGATGAAAAAATGGATGCAAAAGTTGATGCAAAAATTTGCTGAAACAAAACGAGATGCAAAACTAGACTCAAAACATGATGTAAACTTTGATGCAAAACTTGGCGCACGAAGGGATGCAAAAAAAGAAGCAGAAGTGGATGCAAAAGTGGATGTAAAAAAGGATGCAAAAGTCGATGAAAACAAGGGCGTAAAATTTGAGGCAAACATGGATGTAAAAGAGGGCGCAACAAGAGTAGATGTACAAACTAGATGCAAAATTAGGTGCAAAACTAGGCTCAAAACTTGTTGCAAAACCTGATGCAAAACCTGGCGCATAACTAGGTGCAAAACCCGGTGCAAATTACGCCGCAATTTGTGCCAGATTTAGAAAAAAGACGCAAAAAACGCCTAAAATAGCACCAACCAGTGAAATTGCACCATTTTGTCCAAAAAATGAAGAAAAATACACTGAAAGATAGTCTAGACGCAAAAAATGATGCAAAAAGAGATGCTAAATCCAGTTTTTGTTGTAGTGATTTGTTGTACTCCAGTGCAGAAAGAGGTGAATCTAAGTAGCCTTTGTCATAAGGAAGAGAAGGAGATGACACAACTCTTCCGTATCAACATCCATATCATGAAGACCAAGGTTGACACTCTATTGGATTCTACTTCACAATACAATCTCATAGAAGCACATTAATATGCATGGATGATTTAACAATGTTCTCAAAGAAACGCATAGACCATGTCAATAATGATGATAATTACATTACAATTACCATGTTTTAGTATATGATAATGATGATAATTACATCAAAATTACAATTACAATCACATTACAATTACAATTACATTACAATTTTACAATTACAATTGCATTACATTGCAATCTTGTACAAATGACTAGGAATCATACTTAATAACCTATTTACTTAATAACATCCGGATTGGGACATAAGTTTCATCCGCAACAACTGTGGAAAGTACTTGGGCTTTGCCCTAAAACTCATTATGAGGAGTACCACAAGTACCCCGAAGTAGTTGGCCATTGAGAGGACCTGCCAAGCGAAAAGGGAAACGATACCTACTAGATTGACTAGATTCCCACCTGTGAGGAAAATCAAAGAGCTGTCGTTTGTGGCCAAGCAGTTAGCAGTTTTACTTGTGCCGTGAAGTTAGGGGTATTGCCCCAATACTCAAGCCTACGACAGCCTTGGTGTTCAAGTGACTACCTTTTAACCATTAGGAAGCCGATTTAAACCAGGGTCCATATTCATCTCTAGTTACTACTACAACCACCATTGTTTGCATTTATTTGTTAATTTGTTAATAAACAATGGAAATATATGATAAACTTAAAATAAAATGTTATTCAAGCTTGTATAATTTATTTGCTAATTTTTTAACTAACAATGGCAATATGATAAGTAAAATAAAATGTTATTATTGATCTTGCATTTATTTGTATTTATTCTTAAGCTTGTAAATTTATTTTTGAGTTAGTATTTGTTTATTGCTAGATCCTTGCCAGCCATCACAAGATCGTGCACCCTCTAATTTATCAATAGTAATTGGGAGCTTCAATGATGTTGGAATGGCTTCTAATTGCTTAAGAGGGTTGGATGATGCCACTCAAGAAGAGTTCAAGAACTCGACCCCTGATCGGACAATCAGAGAGCATGTTAGTAATATAATCAAGTTGTACTTTAAACAACAATCAGTGATTACACAAGCTTAAATCCTACATGGATTGATAAAACACAAAAAATTGAACGTGCCACAAAGTTGTTGGGTTTTAAGAATGTTAAAAATAAAAATGCATGTGAAAATATAACAAAAAATGTAACAACTGCACTATCTGCATTTGGAAAGTCAAGAAAAACCGATATCAGTGCTGCTCGTAGGGCAATTACAACTGTTATTATGGCATGAAGCACCTTAAGAAATCGAATGGTTGCAACAATGTCAAAGCTGCTCCACATTTCAAGAAAAACATTGCACAAATACACTAAATTCAGGGTAAATATAGATGAAAATGATGAAGCTGCTTGTTGGGCTCTTATATGCAGAGAAGCATATAAAGAAAGGATGGAAGAGGGCATCAGAGAGAAGGTGATAGAGTATTGGGACAACCATTCTCGTGCTATACCAGATCAAAAATATGTCCTGCGACAACGTTATGGCAGAGGCATTTATATGGAGCATTGCAAGCATGTTATGGAGATGACAGGAGTTGCTTTATTCAAGGAATTCAAAGAATCAAATCCTGGTGTCCAGATCTTATTTACCATGTTCAGTAAGTTGAAATCGTGGTATATTAGGCCGAATACGATTCGGGAAACTTGTTGTTGTCGATACCACGTTGAATTTCAGTTATACTACGACACATTTGTGGATTTTTGCAAAAAACATTAGGATGGTGAACTAGCTCCTCACACAGTGCGAGATTTTATTTCTATGATACTATGCAATAGGAATCCTGAAAAATGTGTTTTTTAATAAAAGGTGTGTAGGTGGGAGAAGATGCCATGAATTTGGTGATTTGGCATTGTTCCATAGGAAGTTTCCTATCGATCCAACACACCCTAGATTGTCAGGTATCACAGTCAAGTTGAAGAGATATGAGTATGTCTCCATGAATCCATCATCTTCTTCACATGTTCCATCTAAGAGGATCGACTTACTCGAGGATGATATTACTATTTTATAATTCATGGACAAGTTTCAAAGTCAAATTTACAAATACATTAAACACTCTCCATAGGTCTAGGTGGCAAGCTTTAGAATTTAAGCATTCTCGTGAGGTTTTTGAGCCACGCACAATCCTATCGGTGGTAGACTTTGCCGATAATTACACATTTGCTCCTTAGAGAGAGATACAAAGTGAGTATTATCACTCCGAACAGGTGTCCATCTTCGTACATGTATTGTATAGACATGCTCAAGCGAGCATTGATGGTAGGGATAGCACTCCTCAGTCACGTGATGTGATCAAGGAATATCATTTTTATGTCAATGATGATCATGAGCATGACACATTGTTTGTTCAACAATGCTTTGGGTTGATTTATGATTCATTCAAAAAGAATGGGGTGTCATTTACAGAACAATGGATTTGGTCAGATGGGTGTGCGGGGCAGTTCAAATTGGCACGCTGATTTTATATGGTTGAGTCATCTTCACAAAAAGATGAGAATTCGACACACCTAGAGCTTTTTTGAAACAAGCCATGGAAAGGGTGAACATGATGGTGCAGGTGCATGCATGAAATGAGCACTTCGAAGGTACCAAATGAGTCATAGTGCATCTCGACTCAAGTGCTCAGCAGAAGTAGTTGATTGGTGCACACAAAATTTGGGTCACTAAGGTTATGAACAAGCAAGGTCGGTGCGCAGGTAGGAAAAATGAACAACTTAATTGGAATTTAATAAATGTGTTTGTATTATATGTGTGTGTGTGTGTGATGTTTGTTATTCAATGCAAGTTTTTTGGGGATGTTTCTTTTGGTGATGTGAATAGATCCATGCCATGGTATTGCGAGACCATACTTGGTACGAGAAAACTACATTTAGTTCGTAGTAAAAACATGGGCGGCATATTTTCCATTGAAACAAGGAAGTATGAATGCTTATGTGAGTTCTGCATTGATGCCAATGGACTGGGGGTTGATCATTGCGTGAACGATGCATATGTCAAACAATGGAAATATGTCCCTCTTACTCCAAATGGGCCACATTCGATTCCGACGTGGAAAGAGATGCACACTGACGAGGCAGTGGTTTCACTAGATCATGATCGAGTTTCTAATTTGGTTAAGCAAAGTACATGGTACTTGATTGAATGTTTAAGTATCTAGTCCAGTACACATGCATATATATATTGTTTAATATTTCAAAATCTTGATGCAGGTGATGTATTTGTTGTAATTGCACCACCGAGAAATGTTGAGCATGTGGCATACTTTTTGATGCGGTGTACACAAATCAAAAGCAGGTTGGTGTGGCCCTATGTCGACGGAGAGTTCACGTACCAAGTTGGTGACCTAGTTGTGATGGGCCACTTTTTTGAAAAAGTGAGAAGACAAGGTGACTATATTATTTACAAAGATTTCATGCCTGAATATATATCTTGTCAGTATAGTCATTTGGTGGTGGCAGCTCAGATACATCTCATTAAAATCAAGGTGAAGAGGGGTGAACCAAGAAGATGTAAGATGTCAGTAGCTAACCATGATCGTATTATGGAGACGTGCATTCCTATAACCCATTGGTCGGATGAATGAAAGATATATGCCATGACATATAAGTTGATACATTGACATAGTTTCCATGCTTTTGAAATACATAGCAAATCTAAATTTCTTCTGAAATATGAAATCAAATTTTACATTATAGTTGTAATTTGCACCTAGTAGATCTTACATTGTAAAGTTGTAAATTTTGTAACATTATAATTGTAAGTTATGTTAAAAATTGTAAGTTATTTTAGATTGACAATTTTGCAAACATGTAAACTTGTAAATATTGCAAATTTTGTAAACTTGTAATTTATTAAATTGAAAAATTGTACAATTTTGTAAGACTATAAAACAAATTACTGATTGTTAAAAATAACATTAAGATCAGGTAAAACATAAATAACTTTAAACTATAACTGCAAATAATTAAAACATTTAACAAACCATCATGTTAAAAAAAAAGTCCATATATATATATAGATATATATATATATATATATATATATATATCGATAACCATAGAGTCCACAAATAACAGTCTACAAATCACTCCTATGCCATTGATCTAGAGATCGACCATCATGGAAACTACCGCCAGCTGCACTACGCCCCTGGTCTTGGTCATGCACATTAAACAAAAACTTGCCCAGGTCTAAGAACTACAGAAGTTAAAACCGTGAACTCTGCAAGTCAATTACATAACACATATTTAAATTACATGTATAAAATGTGAGAAAAAATTGAATATATATATGAAACACAGATCTATGAACTCATCTCGCTCGAGTTGAGTGTAAGGTATGGAAGGTTGGGTATCTGCCGAGATGATCCTTCATCGAGACCCAATTGATGAGCGGCAATCCACTCATTTGTAAACATCACGACAGCTTCAATGCCCTCATCTGTAGCTGCCTATTTCTGTGTCTGTTTCCATGACATGGAAATAGTTATATTAATGAATTACAATTTGAACTTGAGAATTACAATTTGAACATGTAAATTATAATCTGAATATAAATCTACAAACAATTTGAATAGGTGATAACTAGTACCTCGGCGATTCGCGTGTCATGAGTAGGACTCGAGCGAGACTGTGTAGAATCATGTGCAATGCCCTTGCCTCTATCCTTTACAATATGAATAAGATAAATGAGGAAAGTTGGAACAAACCAAAATATTGCGTGTTCAACAATTAACTTGAATTTAGAAATTCAAATTTAGGATGACAATTAACACATACCTCATCGACGTAGGCGGACAAAACTGCAACGGGACCTCAAACAGATGCATCATTTTCAAACAGGACCTCCATGAACCATGGAGGTCTAACACAAAGCAAAGTATTAGTTAAAAAAAGATATACCTGACAATCATAGCAATCAAATGACAACAATCAAATGATGACAATAAAGATATACCTATCCTATCAGTCGAGGCCTGCGTCTCTCATGTAGTTTAAAATATGCATCATGCACCATGATAGCATACTGCTGCATTGAGTTGTGATCAAGAAGGTTGAGAACATCATTATCCACCCATTGTAACTCAGTTTCTACAGGTGTAGTGGGTGCTCTACGTCTCTCTACCTGCATAACCATCATGCCATAATGCATTGTCATGAATGTCGCCTCTGCCAATGCACCACGCTCCTCAGTCGCTAGCTGAGATGACACAGCTACATCATCAACCCTAATCCTGGTCCTGGCAGGGTGACCTACCCATGGCTCTGGCTCTGGTTGAACTGCAGGGTCTCTCCTAGCCCCAGGACACACATGACTGCGTCCCCCACTAGCACCATAGAAGCTTAATGGTGTGCTAGTGTAATCTGGGTGCATATCCAAGAAAAACTCTGCATAGATATGTTTTTCAAAGTATAATGTCACCTGGCCATAGTGGGGAAACATGCCCCACGCTCCAATGAACCTATCATATACATAAGGTGTTGCAGCCTCTAGCTTAAACTCCTTGGGTCTAAGCGGTTGACCAGGGGCATGGTCAGGAGGGATACAAATAATGCTCCCTTCACATCATGGCCAATTTTTGCATCTCTCACAGCGGCCCAGTCATCAGGAGCCTTCACAACGGCCCTTCTTCTCTGACATGCAGAGGCACAAAGAGAACTCAATGGTCCGATGGACTTGTAGACCTTTAGTAGATTACCTACTGCCTCTAACATCATCTCCATCGAACGTGCTAAGGGAGAGTTCTTAGGAATGGTCTTGATGTTTTCCTGCAAACACGCACACTACATGGTAATGTCTTGTAGCGTGATATGTGTGATATCATCCTCCCATGGTGCTTCCTCGGGAGGGTCGACGCCATGTTGTGCAGCATCTGAAAATTAGATGAAAACACAAATGTTAGTACTGATAACATTTAATGTTAGATGAAAACATAAATTAAAGGTATTGATAACTGAAAGAAATATATATTTTCATTTAATGTACCTATCTTGTGGGGAACCTCCCCATCAACACCAACAGTATCCTGATCCTCGTCACTCACCTGCATAGAGCGTCTGTCAGAGTGGTTGCCGCTCATCTCCCCAACAAAAGCATATGTCGGCATAGAATGCCTAGGCGAACCTGTGAAAATAGATAATGACATACAAGTTTATGATTAAATATACACATGTGAAAAAATTTAATTTAATGTAACTAACAACAAAGAGTACATCATGCACAATTGTATACTTACGAGTCCTCTATCGACCTCCGTGGCAAGGAATGGCCGCAGATCCTCGAGTACTCTGCCTTCGGCGAACCAAAGATCCTTGCTGTAGAGATGCATCTGCATGAAATAAGGCATAGTAAATGATTTTTTGTAAATAACTCAATGTACAAGTAACTCCACATATGTATACGAGTAAAAAACTATTGCTCAAAAAACCACCAAAAAGTTTACAAAACAAAATGGATTGACTAGTTTTTTTTTTGCTTTGATGGTGGTGTGAAGAAGACTATCAAATATGTGGTGTGATTGATGTTATAATTTATTTTCATAATGTTGAGTACTCATTTATTTCCTGTTCAATTTGAGATTATGAACATGTGGTACTTATTTGGGTGAAGCTTCCTAAAATATGAGTTGAATTCTAGTTACTAAAGGTTTTTCGGGTTACAGGGAATGCTTTGTGAGTTTTCGATGAGGTGGAAATGAGTTAAAAATACTTGGGATTTTAAAGTAATTCCTATAGATATTTATAATTTTAAACTAATTTTTAAAATTATAATTATGTAAAAATTTTCATCTGTTTTAAAAAAATTAAATTACAATTCTAGTTTTTATGTATAAATTTATATATTTTATTAGTAATATATTTACTATTATTTTAAAATATTCTAAATTTATAATTTATAGTTTTCAAAATGTTGAATATAAATCTACATATTTTTTTTACAAAATATCAAAAATATAATTTTATGTTAGACTATGGATTTTTATTAATTTTTTAATTTAATATTATTTAAAAAAATTTAAATCTTAAAATTCTATTAAATTTTTAATTTAATTTTTTTTTTTCAAATTTACACACCTATTTATAAATGTTTTTTTCCTTAAAATAGAATAGAATCGAATCCATCATCATGTTAATGGGAACGATACCACGAGGGATGTTTCCAAACGAGTGTCGTGGATTCTAAATAGCGCTTTCATAGAAGGATGGCGCCGCTGCTTTTGGCAGAAACAAAGTATTCGATGGTGTTTCCCGCTAAATAGGTAAGTTTTGTAAACATGCTGAACATTCTTCATACAGAAGTGAGCAATGTAAACATGCTGAACATTCTTCATACCAAGTGACCAATTACCAGGGCATAGTGTTGCTCGATACAGAACCATTCCTGAGATAAGACCATTATGATGAAAAGAAGTAGATTGGAGGAGAGAGCTCAGATTTGTGGTCTCTTCATGCCTTTGTCGACCAGTCTTAATGGTGAAACAAAAGCATGCAATTAGACGGAGAGCTCAGCTTCAACTCGGACTCACCAAATTCTGATAACTACTATCATTATTACAGATTTATATGTTAACCAATTGTGTGTTAATGAGCTTAAATCACTTTTTGTCCATCCATTAATACGATTTTTTCATCCTTCAACATATTTCGTCTGAATTTCTTATGATTGTAGAGGCTACTTTCATGATTGAACAAATGGCATTTGGCATTTATGTAATGAAAATCTAATCGTAGATGTTATTAGTTATTAGAGCCTTTTATATGGAATACTATGCCTTGTACATAGTCAGATTGTTTGTAAAGGCTGGCTGCTGTTATGATAAATATGATTGAATGAAACACAATTCATATATGACAGTCTAGTCTTTCATTCAATATCTTACCTTCATATATTAAAATGAGAATAACGGGCGAGCAAATTTGTTGGTTTTTTTCTATATCCATGTGTCTTATACATTTAAAACAGGGACTCGAGTTTCGTTTTCTAGTTTTAGATTACAACAACCGGAAGTCTGTATGTATGGGGCTGTTGTTGGAACCTATCCACTTCCTCTACATTGTAAATATATAAATTGAAAAATTGAGAGTAATGACATTCCATAGCAATTGTGAAAGAGAGAGCGGTTTTCACAAGGCATTTTACTTATTTTTTCAATTTTGCGACGGAAGCTTTGTTAATTCCCAAGCTAAGCTAGTTTGGGGTGTAGTGGTTTGCCTTTCATAGTAATTGTGAAAGGTGAAGGGGATACCCAGTACCAGTAGCAGTTTCATCTATTTATTTAGTTAACCAAATCTAAATAGCTGCGCCTAGACCACAATCCAAGCACACAGTTTCTATAGCATCATTAGTAAAGGAAGCATCAATCCCAATTGATAGCTCGTTGCAAAGTATTTGTCTACCCTTACTAGCCTACCCAACCCATTCCTGCATCCTTACGGCTGCAGTACGAATCTGATAAGCAGTATAATAATAGCATTAAAATCTCCGTGTTGGTGAATCAGTGTATATACTAAAAGGGGAATAAAAAGAATACGCAATGGCCTCACTACCAAGGCTGCTAATGATCAAGCAGGCCTTATATTTTGACCGGGCCATTTGGATCTCTACAACGCTCTTTTCAGATTCATTTGTACTCTCTTTTGTATTTTCTTTCTTAAATTTGCATTGACTTTTACGTAAAATAATCTTTCATAAACCATTAAAAGAATATTTCTTTCATATCACCCTTACAAAAATTTACATGTACACGTATAGAATGGCCTATGGCCCATACAAGCTGGTGTCACTACTCCAAGTTCCAACTTGTTCGGGTCTTACTACTATTGAAATCATAGAGAATTAATAATACAAATCTCTTTTGAGTTTTGCCATTAATTCCACACTGAAAACGTTGGAAATTTGGTTTTGATTATCATACGTGCGATTTGTGAACAAAAAGAAAATACTTTTGAGGATGTTGGTGTTTGTATGGACTATGGAATGGTTTAGGTATAATTTTCTATGGCCATATACTATTTTACGAAATCTTATATAATTTCATCTTTTTAAGGATAAATGATAAATCACATGAGTTTAAAATGGGTAAACTGCCTTTATAGATATTTTCGTTTTCATTCATGGTGGGATCACTCTTATAAAAAATACATGCATAAAACACCTAATTTACATCGACATGTATCTATTTGGGAGAATAATAATACACTTAAATTATTTGCACAAATGGCTACATTGTAGAATGGAAAAAAATGCTTATAAATATTTGATTTAGGACGCTATAAAATTACTTTAACAGTCACCTCATCTTTAACCATAGAGTATTGTGGAAAGTGACGTTTGGTCATCAAATCCACTTTCCACACAAACTTGTGAAGGGCATCCGACCTGAGGAATGTCATTAGCATTCTCCTCAACCTCTTGGATTCGTTTGCCGAGGCAATATGCCTCTGCAATCTCCACAAGGATGAATGCAAGCAGTGGATAGAAAGATTAAAAAAAAACATCTATGTTTCCAAGACAGTCCCATTCTCCTCAAACACTATTCTTCAAAGACCGAGGAGGACGATGCTTTCTGGGATCGGATGTTAAAAAAACAGAAACATGAGACTCAAGCCTCGGAATATTGATTGCTCTTACTCGATATGTGTGAAATATATTGACTTTAATAACATGACAGCATAAAAGATCAAACGACGTCTCCCATCTTTAGGTTGGACTATATTTGACCGCTCCCATCTCTTTGGGTAATTCCAAGCATATATTTGGGTAATCCCAAGGGTAGTGATAATTTCAGTTAGTTTTTATTATCTTTCAATTATTAATAAAACCTATTAAATTATATCTTTAATGCCTTAAATCGTAGATGTAGTGTTGGTCAATTATCTTTTTATAACAATTACATTCCCATTAACCTATGTGTGGCAACCAACCATCCTGGTATAACAATTGCAGTCCCATTCCCATTAATTTATTCTTTAATAAAGTAATAATTCCAAGTGTAGCATTTACCATCCTCCTATAACATTTACAGCCCATTCCTATTAACACATTGCTATTAATCTTCAATGGAGTAACTCCATTATTAATATGCAGTAATTACAAGTGTGTCATCGAATGAACAATTACACTTCCGCAACTTAAAATATTCAATGGGGTGAAGTGATTAATTGTGGCATTCAGCAATGTTCCAATAGAAATTACAGTTCCATTAACCTATTAAAATCTTAAATAGAGTGGTTTGTTGCAGTCAGTTATGTTTTTTTTGGATCCAATTATTTATGGAAAAAAAATTCAGTATTTCATCTATAGAAGGTAAATAGGGTAAACTGTAAGGCTTTGTTACAAAGCTTAATTTTAATCCAGAGGGGATCAATCTTAATCTCTAAAGAATCAAGAGAGTCAAACCCATCACCTTCTGAATTTTAATAGAAGAGATCTCAAATCTTTCTCATAACTATTCGTACTAACCCTTGAAGCTAATCAATAATGTTTATAGGACAATTACAGTTTCATTAACCAAATAAAAACTAATAATTCCAAACCATCGTGAACAATAACAATTTACTCTACCTTCAACCTAGATGTGTTGACTGAGAGGTGTCAATTCTAATCCTTCAATGTGATGAGTGAGAGGTATTAATTATAATCCTTCAAAATGCACTTGGTGCCGTCTGTTGTAATGTGCCACAATCCTATGCCATCAGGATATGTGACACCCATTGATCAGCAAGGTCACTGGGATTTTCACCAACCCTTGCATGTGGAATTAATGCAGCTACATGTCTTTGAGGGGTTTTGAACTAGGGTCTCAACAAACAGAAAGTGATGTACTTAACCACAAACCACTTAATAGGAACTATGAGCATTATCTTGACATAACATTCTAGAAGTATTTATAGCTTACAGGAATGGAAGTTCATGTGGGAGCATCAGCTAGGTGAGAAAGCATTTATTTAGTAGTTAAATCCTCTAATTGAAACCCTCGCTTAATACTATATAACTACACCTCTCAAAAGCATACACAACCTAGAATATGAATGTTTAGTGCATTCGAACCTCCATATTTGAATTTATAATAGAAATACCTGGGAAAGTGTAGCCACACCAATTTGAGCACTTCAACGTATAGAGAGGGACCCTCTAATAGTCACAACAATCGTTAAAGATACGCGGATCTTTCCGCGTTGAATTGCATGGACATGGGAAGGAGCGCAACTGTAAATTGCAACAAGTGATGGCTAGTGAAGACTCACCACTGGGAGTACTCTATAAGAGTACAATTGTAATCGTGGCCCCATGAGGGGAGGCCGCGCGTCTCCATTAATTTATGGTTTTATTGCTTTTATTTTGAATTTTCCTGGACTTAAATAAAACGTTGCTTCCATGATGTTGTTGATTTTTGCCACAAATACCTTGTTGTAAACATAGAAGCGTTATGCAGTTCTCGCTTTGAGCTCATTATCAATAATGATGCTGGGTAACGAATTTTTAATGTTTCATTTTCTCAAACTTTACTTTATACTTCTTAGGCTCCTGCTAAAAGTTTAAAGCTTTAATCAAAATTCTTCGACGCAGGGTTGAACTCTAGAACAGAGATGAACAATTCCACGTCATAATAGGAGACCTCGAAGATCCTATGGAAGGAGGCCCTTGTTATCAATTGTACAAAAAATATTTCTATTAGCTTGTTCTAAATCCAAAGCTGAGCCACAGAGGAGTGTTGGTTAATCAGGTATAACATCACAATAAAATCGCTCAAATTATTATAGAAACTATTTCTTGACAGACTTCTTTTGCTATGTCACGTCGTACATCAATTAACAAGATAAAGAATAAATTTATAATAATAAGGCATGCTTCTAGCAGTACTGTAGTTCTAGGAGTCTCACTGATAATTGCAGCTGACTCCAGTTCAAGGCTTGAGTTTCATAGACAGTTCTATTCATTTAGTTTAAAGTTATTAAAAATATCAAGTTAGAGGAGGTTGGTTCATCGGGTCTCGAACGAATGATTTTGCTCTTCAACTAAATATTAAATGGATTACCTAACTCAGGATGGGACCCATTGAAGGGTGTAAGCTAAACTCTAGACCATTTGCACCTAAAATACTGTGAGTTTTTCGGCTAAAATCTGGTGGAAATTGTTCAAAGGGTAGTTTTCGGTGATTGGAATTGCATAAACTGGGTGCCCCAAGGATAATGGAGGGCCCTGAATCCATTTCTGCAATAAAAATTGCAATTTTAACACTGAAAATCTTATTTTCAACAACAAATCGTGTGGCTGAATTCAGGCCAAACTTACTTGAAAAGGTGCAAATGGTCTAAAGATTAGCCAACTCCACGTTGAAGCGGATCAGCGCGACAAGGATCAAACGGATTGCCTAGCCTCAGGAAGCTCAAGCCACTCAAATAATATCATACTCCCATCAATTGATAGGCTACTTGTGCATCTGTTACAAGGAAAGAAAATAAATTCGTTTAGCCTTCACTACTTCAATGGCTAATTCTGGTGGATGGACGAGAGCAAGCGGTTTACTGGGTCATTTTGACGGTGGAATCAATTTGATGGTTCGGGAAGAAAACAATATTTCTTGATACTATATAAAATAAATGAACTAACGTTGACGGCTCATGAATACACTAATCTATTTCCGGTGCACAATCTGGCAAAAAAACATGCAAGCTAAGCTAGAACAATTACAGGAGTAAGAAATGATGGCTCGCTCGAGGTAAGAAATGAATATTTTTTTTTCCTATAGCTATGTCTAACACTTGGCTACATAGCATTTAATACTTTTGCATTGTGAAATGTAATCTAGTGATAAACACCCCACACTGCATAGCATTAACGCTTTGCAACCGAGTGCTTAGCTTTCGCCACAACCGAACACAAACCGTTATGCATCAAAGTATGCTTTCCCAAAGACGTCAACAAGGATGTATTGAAGAAGAATGGCACGAAGAGATAATTTTTGAATATACAGTTAATTGAATTAACATAGGGTTAAATTCCATGTGGTACCTCGCATGTCAATCATTTTTAAGTGAATTTTTAATTCAGGATATCACGTTGTTAATAATAATTTTATAATTTTTAAGCGACTTTCTAATTTAGCGTATCATAACTTTGCACTTTTTAAATTATTTAAAAAGTTGTTTAATAATTATTATTTTTTTTCAGCAGAAAAAATACCAGATCCTGTTATTCATAAGAATCAAAGATCATCATATACATATAGGCAGTCTCCATAGATTGGAATCTATGGGATCCTCTAGACTCGATGTGACTCCTTCATCATAACATGGACAAGGGAAAACAGCCTGTTGTGAAGTAGGATTTTATCATCACTCATGTATATACAGGTCAGATTTTAATCATATTCCTGATAAGAACAGAAATAACATAAAAAATGAGCATAAGTAGATGGAAGAACGTCTTTTTATGTAAGATCTTAGTTCCCTGCTGATAAATCACAAGAAGAGTGCTAAAAGACAGCACATACTAATAAAACTGGAAATTACCATGTTCCGTTATCATGTCCAAGAGATGTTCTTGGAAAATCCCAAAACCCGAGTCTAGTGTGAGGGCAGATTTTGATAGACTATCTGACATCTGGTTATGTTCACGATATATGTGTTTCAAGTTCATATCCGGAAATAAAAGAAGTAGATATTTAACCTCATCACACCAATGGATCAGATTTGGTATGTTTAGAGTGCCATTTCCAGATGCCCAAGTTATGATGACAAGGGAATCTCCAAAAACTGAGTGAAGTGGTATTCCCATGATCTTTGAAGCAGTGAGAAGAGCCCATAGTGCCATCAATTCAGACTTAGTGTTTGTACTCCTTCCACATCCCATGGAGAAGTGAATACTGTGGGAGTTACTCAGAAACAAAATGAAGCCTGCCCCCCCTTTGTTCTTGGCGGCTGCACCATCGAAAAACCCACAAGGATACTCCAATAATGGAGGCGGCCCAATCAATCTGTATTTCTTCTTTTTAACAGGCACAGGGTAAGAATGGAACAACGTGTCTATATGGTGGAGGACAGGATACACCGCTGGAGAAATACCCTCAAAGATACATGAATTCCTGTGCTTCCATATTGACTAGAATGTGAAGAGCGGAAGATATAACTTTGGATAATTCAGAGAATGCTTTCTGACCCATAGTTCAAGAAACAAACGAATCGAGCTTCCATAGAATGCCCTTTTAAAGGAGCCAAAGTTAAAATGGTCATATACAGCAGCGCAAACATTCATTGTGAATTGACAGTCCAAAAAGAGATGCTGGACCGTTTCATCCTCCTTTTTGCAGAGCTGACAGTAGCTAGGACCTTGCATACCTCTTTTGATGAGCTGATCCCATGTCAATACCTTATTTTTGAAGAGAAGCCAAGTAAAGCATTTTATTTTTTCAGGAATATTGAATTTCCAAAGAACCTGGAGAATATCAGAAATGTTCGTATTGGGCTCTTTCAAGAGGTTCACCATACAATCGTAAGCCCTGGCCGCGGTTATAGAGTCTGTACAGTTCCTGTAGTTCCAATGAAGGTGATCATGGTAGGATCTGAGCCTTATCCTCCCAGACTCCAAACCATTGATATAATCATTCCAAAGAGAGAACCAAGAGCCCCCGAGGTCCAAGTCCATAGCAGTGAGCCAATAATTTCTAGC
The DNA here is from genome assembly GCA_001517045.1 of Pseudotsuga menziesii. NCBI lineage: Eukaryota > Viridiplantae > Streptophyta > Pinopsida > Pinales > Pinaceae > Pseudotsuga > Pseudotsuga menziesii. The sequence continues at coordinate 96,669 of LPNX011196612.1, forward strand.
TTCATCGGAATAATTTCTCGCTTGTGCGAGAGTTGTTATGCCATAATCTTCCAGATAGATACGAAGGTCATAAGGTAAAACAAATTTGGAGCCCATGCCGGATATCGGGTCCATCCCGATTTTTATGCTTTCACCATTACCTGTCATCCAAATTAGGCCCTTTCCAAGCCAAGAAATGGTATCAATAAATTCTTTCCAAATGACAAAGACACCTGAAGCGGTAAATGCTTTTTCACGAATCCAAGTCAGCACATTAACCTTCTTCAAATATTTCACAGAGATAACTTTAAACCAGAGACATTTTCCGAAGAGGGCTTGCCAGAAGGATTTTAACCGTAAGGAAGAGCTGAACCATTCAAGATTCTTGATACCCCATCCACCTTGAGAGGTAGGCTTAGAGAGAGAAACCCAATCAGCAAGGTGATATCTTTTCTTATTCCCCATAGAGCCCCAAAGAAAGTCAAAAATTAAACTTTTCAGTTTTCTCAAAATAGATTTTGGTATGGGAACTAAAGACAGCCAATACACCGGTAGGCTGGTGAAAACAACCCTTATAAGGACCAACCTTCCTCCCAATGATAAGAGCTTGAAAGACCAATGTTGTATCATTTTCTCAAACTTCCTTACAAGCCAGAACCAATCTTTTACTTTATAGCCCGTGGGTTTGACAAAATATCCAAGGTAATTTAAACCTGATGTGATATCCTGGGCTTTGAAAGGCAATGAGCGAGATATTTTATTTAGAAGCTCATCATCAATATTGTTGAACAAGAAGCATGACTTCTTAGCATTAATGTGCATCCCTGATGCTTCACAGAAAGTATCCAATAAAACTTTGAAAGCAATCCATTCTTCACATGAACCAAACCCAAAAAGAATCACATCATCAACAAAAAGAAGATGAGTAAGTGATAGATATTTCAAAAAATTTATCCCCTTTACTAGTCCCCTCCTGCGGGCATCATCAATAAGTAGGCTCAGTCCTTCAATCACCAGAATGAATAGAAGCGGAGAAAGTGGACAGCCTTGTCTGATTCCACGCGAAGCCGTAAAAAAAGGAGAGGGGGAACCATTAATGAGAAGAGAAAAGTTAACCGAGGTAATGCAACCCATAACCCAGTTGACTCCTTCCGAAGGAATACCAATTTGTAGTAGAATGAGCCTCGTAAAAGACCAGTTGACTCTATCAAAGGCTTTGGAAAGGTCCAGTTTGAGAACAAGTGCACTTTTATTTCTGGTTTTGACAGAGTGGAGTACTTCTTGGGTTATGGCCAAAGGCTCAGAAATTTGACGATTTTTTAGGAAACCATATTGCTGCTGAGAGATAAAAGTGTCAAGTAGGGGTTTAAGACGGTTTGCAGCTACCTTAGCAATCAACTTGTAGATCAAATTACAAAGAGAGATGGGACGGAAGTCAGCAAAGGTAACAAGGTTTTCTTTTTTGGGTATGAGGGTGATAAAGGTCGAGTTAATGGAGGGCAGCACTTTTCCAGTCAGCCGAGACTCTTCCACAAGATGTAAGAGGTCGTTCCCAAGAAGGTCAAAGAAGGCAAGATAGAACTCTATAGGGAACCCATCCGGTCCAAGAGACTTGTATTTCTCGAACGACTTAAGGGCCCTTTCAATTTCCAAAAGGGTGACCTTGGAGTTAAAGTTAGACTGCTCTTCAGGGGAGAAGAAGGATGGGTAGAGTTTTATGACAATAAGCTAAGCAAAGATAGAGGTCTAATTATCATCACTGAAAATGCTTTTGAAATGCCTGACTCCCAGAGCTTTCAAATCCTGGTCACTTTCAACCACCGAACCCTCCCCATTTCCCAGACCCCAAATCGAATTATGATTTTTCCGTGCAGAGGCAATATAGTGGAAAAATTTAGTATTTGAGTCTCCCGAAGTAGCCCAAACCATCCTACTTTTTAGTTTAGCAGAAAGGATCTCATGATCCTTTATCTTTTTCAAATCCAATTGTAAACACTTTAGAGTATGGTGGGATTCTGAGGACAGAATACTTGAATGTGAAGAGGAGAGTAGATTATGGATATCCTTCTCAATAAGTATACTCTTGTCCTTCATCTCCAAGGACTTGTTATGTGTCCAGGATTTGATCTTTGTTTTTAAAAGCCCGAGTTTTAAAGAAAGAGAATCCATTGAAACAGGGGAGTCATTAGAGAGGAGAGACCATTCTTTTCTGATCATAATGGTGAAGTCTTCGAAAGAAAGCCAGGAATGGTTAAATTTGAAAGGGAAGATACAAGGGGAAGAGGTATCCCTCCATTCCAAGATAATCGGGTAGTGATTCGAGATGGCCGAAGGATAAGCCCAGACCCTATGCTGAGGGAGGTGTTCAATGAGGCTGGAGGATAGTAGGAATGTATCCAATCTTTTGTTGATGCCATCATCCCCCGAGCGTCCATTCCTCTAGGTTGTACCAGCAGAGTCAGGAGCAATGTCTACAAGCTGATGAGAAGAGAAAAGGTGCGAAAAATAAGGGGCTAGTGGGTCAGGGTGTACTTTTCTCCCCCAAACTTTAGAGCAATTTAAGGTGAGATTGAGATCTCCAGCTAAGATCAAATTGGGTTGACTGAGAAAACCACCTTGTGTAGCTAGATCCCAAAAATATTCCCGGTTGCTGTAAGGACCATAACAGTTGAGAATCGAGAGGTTTAAAGAGGAACCCCGAACCCGGGCTTTAAGGAGAATCCCTGCCACAGTAGAGAAGGTTTTGATTTTGAGACAACGAGGGTTCCACACTGCTAGTAAACCCCCTGAGAGCCCTGTCGAGCTGAGGGCACAATATTCCCACCCAGGATGTAACTTGGAGAAAGCTGGAAGTGTCGGAGATGCACTGGTCATGGTTTCTTGAAGGATGATAAGATCGGGAGATAAGGAGGAAAAAAGGTTCTGGAGGCTTTTATGTTTGGCTAAGCCTCCCAAGCCACAGACATTTAGGGTTAGGATCTTCATTAAAGACCTGATGGACTAAGATCCAATGCTCTAAGGGCCCGAGTGGGAGAAGTGTGGACAGTCTGAGCTGCTTCCTCAAGTCTAGCTAACAGAGGATTATAATGTAGAAGGGGAAGAGGAGAGTCCCTGGCAGTGGGTGGGGCTTTCTTAGATTTCCTCCTGATAGTCACATTTTGAAAGCAGATAGAGTCTAAAGGGAGGACTGAGGGTGAAAGAGGGGTTCTGTCCGTGAAAATATCCAGCGAGGTTTGGAGAGAAGGATCTGCAAAAGAAGGTGTGTAAGTCGGAATCTTGATAGGAGAGGGAGCCAAAGGGGGTTTAGTGCCAGGCAGAGGCGGGAAGTCAGACTCCGAGAAAATGGATGGAGCTGTAGAGACAGGAGGAGGAGAAGGTAGGGGATCTCCTGGAGGAGGCTCAGAATCAATTAACGAGCCTGTCTGAGCTGTGGGGGTTAGTTCGAGCTCTGAGGAGTTCATAATGGGAGCAGAGTCAAAGGCCCTAGTCGTGAGCTTTACTGTTCCTAGGGGAGTAGAAACAGAATCAATAAGCTGAATGTCTTGCTCTGAGGCATCATAAAAAAGGCACATTCCTGAGAGAGCATACCTTTGAATGACTCGACGACTTGGATATTCCCCACGCTAGGTGCTGAAGAAAGAACTTGATCTTGTGCCAGTAAAGGTGGTGAAGGAGTAGGTGAGGCAGTCCTTTTTCTGAGCTCTGGATAGGACCTTCGTAGGTGGCCAACTTCTCTGCAAATGCTACAACGGAAGGGAAAGTTTAAATAGTCAAGCCTCTGCTGAATGATTCTTTCATGATAGATAATGTCGATCTCGGCTAGAAGACTAATTGATCAATCCATTTCCACAAGTATCTTTGCCATTCGCTTGTCATAAGTATGGAGGAAATCATCCTCGACAGCGATGAACCTCCTAATGGTATTCCCAACACCTTCCATAACGTCTCGGTTCCACAGAGGGAACAGTAGACCAGGTAAAATCACCCATAAGTGATGCTTCTTGACCCGTTCTCTGTATGGGTCAAAATGGATATGCCACCGGTCCAAGACAAGGGACCCCTCCTTGATTCGCCATAAGGAATTTAGCACAGTCAGGGCATGCGCTTCTTCCAGAAACACTATGACTATCCAGCCCCTGGCAAGCAGGCTGATTGAGGGCGTATAATTGAACAATGGTTTCTAGTTCTCGGTAGCCCACAAGTGCCAATCATCTTTCCCCATACGTGTATACTCCAACCTTCCAATAAGGGCACGCTTGCATAAAGCCTCAACCCTGTCCATATAAATGTCTCTTCCAAGGACAAACCTCATTTTGCCTTCCCGAGCTTTATGTGCCTTGGCAAACCTACGGCGTCGATTACGCATCCCAGAATGTAGGGGGTTTGTATCCATCCTTGAACCGGTACCTTTATTATACCTTCACTGTCCAAGAAGTGTTCTAGAGGACTCCAAAAAATTCAACATACACGTAAGGTGTTAACACAATCACGAAGAGAGAGCACATGAAGACCACAACGATATCCTCGGTAAAGAAGGACTGCTAGGATTCTGGGTAAAGTCAACCCGACAGAGAAACCCCAAAAATAACCATCATGAAAGAAGGTCCTAAAGACCGTAGGAGGTTACCAAAGACCCAACAGTGAAACCAAAGGACTCCCACATAACACAATGTAAAATGTCAAAGAGAATAAAAAACCCTTAGAGTCCGGTAACTCGTGTAGGGAGACCAACAACGTAAACTGAAATGTTATCACCACCCAGAAGAAAAGTATGGACGAGCAACCACCGACTGAAGGTGCGGCAGGAGCCCAGCTTCCTCACAGAGAAGCTCAGAGAGAAACCCTTGAAACCAAAAGTAAAGAGGCTGACCAGCTAGACCCAGCTCAAAAACAAGTTAGTTCCCACTTTTTTATGCTGGTTGGTACTAGTCCTCCACCTTTGGAGGATGGACTCCAGTTGCTGGGTCTGGTAAGACAAGCGTCAAACCCCAAGTAAGTTGAAACCCTAGCGACTTTAGTGTGCTACCCCCTGACAAGGAGGTAAGAAAGAGACAAAACCTTGCAAATAATATAAAAGACAGAAAGAACCCTGCGGACAAGACAACAGGGAAATGGTGACCGAGAACCCGAGAGAAAAGCAGAACCTATCGCCTAAGGGAGTAGAAGGGTGATAACAAAGAGAAAGCTGTCATATCGTCCGGTTCAAGCAAGTGAAGACGAGGGCTAGACGATACTGGCTCAGTCCAGGAGCCATAGCCCCGAGCTGTCAGTCCCAACAATGTCAGTCACATTATTAGGTTAATTGCATAGATTGTTGCAATAGTTTCACTTGAAAGCATATATAACTTAAGCTTGAATCACAAGTGGTAATGTGGGAGAGAGCTAGGGTTTGATGTTGGGAACCATGGTGATGGCTGGCCTCAGTTCTCTTCGTCGGTTAGGATAGCCTCTATTCCAGATGTTGATGGTTTCAAAACTCTCTCGGCACCAGCCATTTCTTTATCTGTTTCTATCGTTTACCATGGCCACCTCCATTTTCATAATAATTATTTTTTTAAACAAAAACAATCCTAAACATAATGTTAGGTTATATCATATTATTCATAATACATTATAATTTAAATAATTACAAATTTATGTAGAAAGACATTCCTTTTTAAAACTTATTTATATGAAAACTATAAAATGATGATAGAAGGAAAATAATAGAAAATGTTGATGATTTTAGTGGAGGATGTTTAAAGTTAATGTATTTTTTTAAACATAATTTATATATCTCCATATTTAAAAATTACAAAAAACAATTATCTTATTAGATACAACTTTATGTATTTGTTTTTTTTAATTTAATAATTAAAAAGATAAAAACTAATTAAGTATATAATTTAAAAAGTATTTTATTTTTATTTATAAATATGTATAATAGATAAAAATTAATGGTCAAATTCTGGTAGCACGGTTGAGAGGGGTTTCGTTTGCTTGGCGGTCTAGGATCAAAATCCGCTTCTCTTGGAAGACGACGTGTTTAAATCCAACCATGCTAAGGGTTGATTTTGATGGCTTAAATGCCCCTGGATCGTTGTTTCTCAAACCAAAGGTTAGCCCAACAAGTCACAGAGCACTTAACCAAAAAAAAAATTAAATATTCAATTTAAGAAGAATTATTTTTATAAGTATACATAATTTTTTTAAAGATTATAAAATCATATGCTAATCTAGTTTTTATTTCCTTAAAAATATTTCATTTAAGAATGTTTTATTTTTATAATAAATATGTAAAATTTTAAAGTAATTAAATATTAAATTTAGAAAGAAGTCTTCTCCATAAACATGTTAATTTATAAATATGCATAAATTTGGAGAGATTATAATTGGGTTTTTATTCACATAAATTTGGATAGATTATAAATCTCACAAAAATAATCTAGAGATTATTAATTTAAATTTTTTTTAAAACCAAATGATATAGAATTCAAAATCTAAAAGTATTTAAAAGTTTAAAATATAATGTTTAAATACCTAAAGATTAAACAAGAGTTATATGATGGTAATGTGTGGACATTGCCACACGACAATAAATTACTAATTTTGAGGATTTTAAACGGATCATTTCTAGTAGTTTCTAGTAGTAAATTAGCAAAAAAAAATTTAACATTCATTTATATGGATTTTATTTTATTTTATTTTACACATCTCAATAAATCTCTGTAATGCTTTATTTAAAATAAATTATTTATTAATCAACATTATTTCAAATTATTTTGATGATGATGGTTAACGTCCTCTGAGACCAAACTTTGGTCTATTGGACCTAAAGAAGAGAATTAATTAATTTGTTTTAAAGTTATATTTCTATGCTCAAAGAGCTTGGAAAGAAGCGTCTCGAGCTTACTATAATTTTGACAGGCTAAAAGGCTAGGAAAGTCGGTATTGCAACAAATATTATGAAACTGAGATCTAATGTGGGTGTACGCAGGGCACTCTAAGAGGAAGTGATTTTCATCTTCAATGTTCTTACTCTCACAAAGGTGGCAGATCCTTTCTACCCATGGTGTTTTAGGGACTGTCCAATGACCAGTTTCACTATGGAGCTCATGCGAGTTTGTTCTTATCTTAGCTATGTTAATTTTTTTCTTAGTACTGATCAAAACAGAGAGATACTTTTGATCTTCTAGAGTAGGGTTGATGACCTCCTTATAATATCTTAATTTTCTTTTAGCCTCGATATCTTTCTCACCCCACAATTTTTCTTTAAACTTAGAAGAAATAATATTTTTAATGTTATTAATATTCTGCAAAGCAACATTTTTATCGATCTCCCAGTGATTTAACTAAGACCTGGTATCTTTATACCACCCACGCTTGAGCCTTAAGTGGCTTTGGCTGGAGTTTAAAGCTATCTTAGGGAGTCTATGGTCTCCCGTGTTATTGATTTTGTTCTTGTATAACAGGAGTCTAGTCATAGCTAGGCTCTCGATGGGGGAAAGACCCACTTCTATAAGGAGAATAGGATGGGGTGTATTGTTTTTTATTTTGAGGTTATAAGTTATAAAACGCTTCTGGATTTGCTCGATCTTTCTCTAGGATTCTCTAGAGATGCTGCAACCCCAAACCTCACACCCATACAAGATGACAGGAGCGACTAGAGTTTCAAAAAGGAGCTTCTTTTTATCCCACATCATGAGGTTTGCAACTTTACAGTTATTTTCAAGACCAAAGTAAGCTTTCCACCCTTCGTTAATCATTTTCTTAATGCTATAGTTCCAGTTGAGCTTGTGATGAATATCAATTCCTAGGTACTTGTAAGAAGACACTTCCTCCAAGTTGCTATTGTCATACATAAAATTAGCGTATGTATCATTCTTGGATTTGATAATCATAACTTTTGTTTTGTCAGTGTTAACAGTCATACCCATGTTAGAGCATAAATCTTTGAGGAGTCGAAGCTGCTTATCAAGATCAGAAGAACACCTTGCCAGAAGGACAATATCGTCAGCATAAAGAAGAAGGATGATGACTATTCCAGCTAAGATCGTACCAGCACAACCTGCTTCTTCTAAACAACCCTCTAACTTATCAATGTAAATGCCAAAAAGGGTAGGGGAGAGGGGGAAACCTTGCTTAACTCCGATATTACACTTAATATCTTTCGACCACCCCTCATTTCTTTTAAACTTGGCAATTGCATTCTCGTAGAGCCTTATCGCGGCAACTCTTAGCTCGAAAGGAACCTTAAGCTCTTCTAACCTATTCCAAAGGTTATTTCTAGGTACCTGTATCCATGGACTTGGTAGCAGCGTAGTAGATTATGTTATTTCTGATATTTCTTTATACAACGATATAATAAATTTGGACGTTCTAAATGATATTGACTAGACTCGTTTTAAACCCAAATTTATCAAGCATCGACAGGGATCCAATTTCTCAAGGTGTACATTTTTTTACAAGTTGGATCCCTCTCGATTCTCGGTAGATTTATGTTTAAAATGGATCTATGCTAGTTAATTTTTTTTAAGTGGATATGTAATTTTTATTTTTTAATACTTAATATTTTTTATTTATGTTGCCTGTGACTACTAATGTGTCAGGGTCTCCCCCATACTGGGTTGGAGAGCACCTCACTTCTCTTGGTGCAATCACCATTGATTTTTATAATAGGCTTCTATTTTTCATTCTTCTTTCGATTCTTTTTAGTGACGAATAAATATGTATTATGATTCTTCTACAAAATATGTTGTAAAAACATATATAATTCACAAGAAAAAAAATCTCTTGCCAAAAAATTGTTGCAGAAACATAGAGATGAATGGATATACATACACTAATTTTATGTAATAATTAAAACTAATAAATAATTAACATGTTATATGTTTCAAAAACATGAGAATAAATATACTTATAACAATTCTAATTTAATCTTGTGACAAAATAAATTTGTAATTAAATGAGCATAGATCCAAATCCTAGGCTCTATCAAGCGCCTAGAAGGATCAAAAGGTGCAAACCTCTTAGTATCACACTCAAGGAGCTATGAGCTTTGATGTGTCATATATATATCCATTCATTTGATTTAAACCAAAAGACACATCTTTTTATTTAAGGTCAACTTATAATATTTTTATTATTAATATTTAATATTATTTATTGCCCACATATAATATTTTTCATTATTTTTTATTTTGTTAGGAATGAATATTATATCTCCCCCATACATGGTTATAAAACCATGTGCAAAACCATCCTAGACCTTGCACATGGTCTCAAAACCATTTTGCAAGTCCTTCATAAACCATGTACAATAAAACTATGGGCTCTTTAGGAGGCCTTGCACATGGTTTTAAAACCATTTGCAAGGCCCTCCTAAACCATGTACGATAAAACCATGGGTTGTTTAGGAGGTCTTGCACATGGTTTTAAAATCATGTGCAAGGACAACAATTTTTTTTTTTTTTTGGCTAGGTAGGAACATTACGACATCTACCCCATATTGTATTGTCTTTCATACTAACATTTACTTTTGGCGGATAATTAAATTTTTAATTTTTTATTGTTTTGTTAGGTAGAAACATTACAACATCTTCCCCATATTAGGTTGTTTTTGTGGCCGACATTTATTTTGGCTGATTAAAGTTTAATTTTTTATTATTTTGTTAGTAACAAATGTGACAAGATCTCCTTCATTTTAGGATTTTTTTGGCCGAAATTTATTTTGGCGGATAATTAAATTTTTAAATTTTTATTATTTTGTTAGTCTTGTAACCTTACAAGACAAACATTACAAGATCTCCTTCATAATGGGTTGTACATCGGCTCCATGCAATAAACTAATTTGGAATTTTGGTTTTGAACTTTTTCAATATTACGAGCATAGATCCAAATCCTAGGCTCTATCAAGCGCTGAGAAGGATCAAATCTCTGGAGATGCAAACCTCTTATTAAGTAATACACTCAAAGAGCTTTTGATTTGATTCAAACCAAAAGACACATCTTTTTATTTAAGGTCTACATATAATATTTTTATTATTAATATTTAATATTATTTATGCTCCGCATATGATATTTTTATTATTAATATTTAATATTATTTATGGTCAACATATAGTGTTTTTATTATTTTTTATCTTTTTAGGAAAGAACATTACAACATCTCCCCATACATGGTTTTAAAACCCTGTGCAAGGTCGTCCTAAAATCATGGGTTGTTTAGGAGGCCTTGCACATGGTCTTAAAACCATTCCCAAAGGCCTCCTAAAAAATGTACAATAAAACCATTTCTAAGACCCTCCTAAAAAACTTGTGTTTATCCACATTCACTAACCACTTTAGTGCTAATTTAAAAACGTTTAACTTAATTGTTAATTGTATTGGGTGTTTTAATTTTATTTGCATATATATATATATTTATATGAGAATGTAACAACATGCTCACTTTTTTTTATCTCTTTATTCATTTTGTTCAATATAAACCATGGAGAATATATATTATAATAATATGGTCTTTTGTAGATTGAAATGGATTAACTACTTACGACCTGACCTTAAACATAGTGCAATTTCACTTCAAGAAGAGGAATTGATCATACACCTACACACTATTCCCGGTAATAGGTTTTCCTTTTATCCATTTCTACACCTTTGACGCTGTCCTCTATTCTCTGATTTCTCTATTAATAATTGTTCACATAAAGCCCAACTTTCTGTCCATTAATTTGACAAAATGAATGGTAATGGAATCAACGATGGTCTCAAATTGCTTCCCAATTTCCTGGACTAACGTCCTCTATTCTTTGATTTCTCTATTAATAATTGTTCACACAAAGTCCAGCTTTCTGTCCATTAATTTGGCAAAATGAATGGTAATGGCATCAACGACGCAGATGGTCTCAAATTGCTTCCCATTTGCTTGGACGCACGGACAACCAGATCAAAAATTACTAGAAAAAGATCATCAGTCTTCCTTGCTCCTCCTGCACCGAAGCCAACGGCAAGAACATCACAAAATCTAGTATCCTGTTGCAATCCGATGAGACATACAATAGAAATTCAGTGTCTGCGCAGGCTCATGATGCTTATACGTCATGCCTAGTAAAGGGTATCTGCAGACACTTGATGACATCTTCAGTGCATGGGCCACTACAGAAAATCAACACTCTTGTCTCCAGGGCGCCGATGTAGTGGATTTAAAGCATAAGCAACTACTGGACCAAAATAATGAGTTTGCAATTGATGTATACCCCACCAAGAACCAACTAATTCCTTGTTCTCAGCTGTGGATTGATTCCTATTTTACTCACACTAGTGACAACTTCTTCCAGGATTTTACATTTCCCATTCTGCAAGCGCCTGGCTCTTCCAATAACCATGTTGGCTGTACCAACAGTATCCCGTCTCGTGATGTAATCAGCGACTCAATGAAAGGGGAAATTGGAAAAGATGGCGAGATCATTACTGAAAATGGAAAAGATGGGGAGATCGTTAATGAGGATGAAAATGAGATCACCATCGACTATTCTTCGTTCACGGCATCTCTTGAAACCAGTGCATTATGGAGTGCTGGTCATTCCTATCCAAATGCAGCCAATTTTAGTATTCTTTATCCAGGAGCTTATACCACCAATAATATGGTGGAAGATGTACCTCATTATTATTAAGGTGCTCAGTTCATAAGAAATAAAGTGACTTCAAATTCAAATCCAGCGATGTATATCATTATTATTAAACTGCTCAGTTCATATGAAATAAAGTGACTATTACCTCATAGTGTAAAACTGTTCAGAAATCAGATCAACAATTGCATTATAATTAGATTTATATTCATGTTCAATGCAACTGATTGAGGAGAGTCTCGGCAGTCTTCTTCTCTTTGCCGATTAGTTTCATTTTGGATACCTTATATTGCTCTTCTATTTCTATGGGGTTTCCGTGAATAAAAGTATAAGTGTATTTTGCTTCTCTTTTTTTCACAAATGTTACAACATCTCCCTCATACTTGGCAATATTATTTTTCGCCGACATAATATGGACAAGTGTTACAAGATCTCCCTCATACTGGGTTGTAAAGCGCCTTCGCAATTACGTAAATTCAACGTAGATTAATGGATTTCAACATTTTATACAAAGGACCTAGAAATGGATCCATCTAGATATGCCCGACTAAATGTATACTAATGATTAAAATAAGTTGTTATCTTTCTCTTTATCATATGATTTTAGGACTCAATAGTTGGGTTTGACTTAAGAATTTGCACTATTATTTTGTAACAAATAAGTCATTTGAGAGCATCATGTAATCTTCTGAAAGCATTTGAAAACATTAGCCTCAAACTAATAAGTCTAAACAGTAACTAATATTTGAGTATTTCAAATCCATCTCGTTTGAATCATATTTAATGGTATACATTAATTTACTATTTGGTGATTAGGTTTTAGTTTGCAGGTTGTGAACCCATGCTAGTATGTATTGTATGCTCCAATTCTTATATACAATATTCCTTTGCTATCTTAAGAACTATAGCATTGCTAGTGACGTTAAAGAAAGATGGTGAAATAATATTAGAAAAGAGTTTCAGTAATCAAATTTCTTCTTGGGTTTCGTCAACTAAAATAAGGATGAATCGGCGGCCTAGCAACAAATCACAGTAGCATAGAAATAATGACAAACAATATTATGTATGCGATATATTTGTGAAGAAAACCATTTTATACAATAGATAACTGCAACAACAAGTAATCATGGTTGATTGCACCAGTCCCCTTATTCTTCCCAGCTTAAACCCAATATGTACACAAAAGGTAAAACTCAACTTTTTGTCATAAAACAACATAAGATTCAAATCTACACGCCTTTGGGATAGGATGAAAATTTAACATATCAAAACAACATATTAGTTGAGGGATCTTTGTACCATTTCTCAATTGCTTGGACATGCACACTGTGGACAGCCCACCCGGGGTATGTTTTTTGTATATTGCTCAGCACAATCACCATGTTTATCCTATGTTGGGCTACAAACCATAGATACTTATATATGTTAAAGTAGACAGCTTAAACAAGAACGGGCTTTAATGCCATAATTCCATACACCAAACTGCAATTAGGAGTAATTGATTTAAAACCCAACCACTTAAAAAGACACCATCGAAAGGGAAGCACAGAATATTCAGTTTCTGCACATATGTGATATGTAGGATGCAGTATCTGGCGGCCTCTCTCTACAAATACTAGTTTTAGTAACTAAATATAGACAATTAACCTAGGTATTTATCAATTATGAGTGTGTATTATGTTATCAGCATAATTTGTAACCGAGCTAGCTGCCAAACATTGCAGTTGTTTATATATATATATATATATATATATATTGCCAATGCAAGGTTGTAAAAGCTGCTATACAAACACGGGAATGAACCCTGTTTGTCCAAGATTCGGAATGGTGGACCTGCCCTTTTTTTCCCCAAAAATAGTTTATGGGAAAGCCACTATATAAATACGGGGAAGACATACATTTTCCACGTAACTTAACCAATGAAAATCGAATATGTTTTCTTATAGATTTATTACTTACCAAACTAAGTCTTTGTTAAGAGAAAGAAATAGGAAACATAATAGATGGAGAATCGAATATGTTTTCTTATAGATTTATTACTTACCCAACTAAGTCTTTGTTAAGAGAAAGAAATAGGAAACATAATAGATGGAGATTAATTGTATCCAAATCAGGTCTAGCCATTCTTTCATAAGCCGTAACTCGTAAACATGATTGAAACTATTTCCATGTCTGGCACCTGGATGTTTAACCTTGATATTATAAGATGGTACTAATGCCATTGCTCTATTGTTTACAATATGCAATGGATTTTGAACGGGATTGACATACAATCATGCACGACAAAGTAGAATCAAAGACTGAACAAATAATTCGAGAACTTTTTTGGGGATTGTCATATACCCAAAGACTATTCTGAAGAAGGATTTGACACATTGCAAAATCATTGGACCGGATAAAGAGCTTGGAATGGAAACATGTTTAAATTTTTGTGGTATAACCATCTATCTAGAGCCTTTTTCCCATTATGGAGTTAATCGGTTGCAAAACTCGACGGACACGATAGGGATTTTTTACTAGAAACACTAGAGGCTACCAATCTATGGACATGATACGAAACTTTAAAGGCACACTATATTTGACAATTAAAATTATAATAGAGACGCTAACCAGCCAAACGAAAGTATCCAGAAAACTAAGTTGGCGCAACCCACACACGTGAAGAACAATTGGGTACTGCACAAACTTGTAAGAGCTCATAACCAGGATATACAAACTTACCACAATGTGACGCAAAAGACAAGCTAGTTAAGCGGAGCAAAAAGAGAGAGGACTAATACCTGCAACATACAATGAAACACATAAGAAAAAGTATAGAAACGCAGTGTGTTGAAAGATCGAAACAAATGAAGGTGGCATGATTGCAAACAATGTGTAACAAAATCATGCACGGAAACCCTATCCGAGCATTACATTTCACCATAGACATAACATATGCACTCGACAGGAAAACAATGAAGATGATGCCTTTAAAATACCCCACTATGATAAGAAGATCCGAGGCCTCGAACCGCAAGCCAGTGAGCATCTCGGACAGAGCAGCTCAACCCCAAACAACATTCAAATCCCTATTCAAAACCCAAAGGCAAAATGTCGAGCTAAATAGAGGCAACTGAACAGACACGTCTTAAGACAAATATACATACCAAAATGCATGACACAACCCGAAGCAGGGTTCCCAACACGGGTTTAAGACATACATACCCTGGAAGATCTGACCCAATCGGATCCTGAACAAAACCGATCCAGAATCGAGAGTAAAGGCATCTCGAGCAAACACCTAAACTCAAACAAGGACGTCCCATGATACTGGATCATAGGGCCGACAAGATACCGCACTGAATAATAGACTCACAAAGAAAGGAGACGCCATTGCACACCTTCACACCAGGTCGAGAGAGAAAGAAACAATAAATACAACATCAGAGAACAGCGGTGGCTCCATGCAGCCTATCGGGTGGACTGCATTTACCGAAAACTTGCACACACTGTTTTCAGAACTTATCATTCAAAGCAAACATTTAAAGAGCCTAATGTTAGCGTGCCGCAAGGTGAGCAACACATAACCAGACAGACGCCAACCTCAAATAACCAATCAAATACCAGAAAAATGTTATTTAAAATTTGTTTTTCTAAATAAAATTTCATTTCTTATTTTCAAATTATAGTTTAGAGTTTTTTGTGAAAATTTAACAATCACATAAAAACTAATATACCCCCACCAAAATCTATATATTGGGGACATAAAAATAGTGTTGTAGCAACAATGGCAAAGTAATAAGAAATTGTAGCACCATTGTCCATCATATCTCGTTTACAACTCCCTTGATATTTTTTCGTGAGGTCAGGAAAAGTAACTAACAGGAGGATGAAAAGGAAGATCATGTTGTAATCCGGGGGTGCATGATATTTATTTTCAGCAGCGGCAAGCTTGCTTTGTTTGAGGCCTGTGAAAGCGAGTAGGATAAAAGACAATTAAAATGCCCAGTTTTTTTTGGGCGGGGGGGAGTTTCTGATTTAAATTTGTCAAAATTGTTCTTATAAAATTTTTATTTTTGTAATTTTGGTTATTGTATTTGTTTGTTTTAGAGTAAAGCCCCGATTTTAAAACTAGTCAGAAAGCTGAAATTATGATTTAACAACTTCAAATTATTATTTTATAATTTTGGTAATTGTATTTATTTGTTTTAGAGTAAATCCCTGATTTTAAAACTACTCAAAAAGCTGAAATTACGATTTAGCCGAAATTACGATTTAACAACTTCAAATTATTATTTTAGCAAAAATTGGTTTACCGGATTCCAGCCGGTTGGGTTGTTTTGGTTAGTGCTTATAATACTCAATGTGAAAGGAATACAATCCACAGTTGAGATTCAAGCCGTGTTTGTTTGCCGGCAAGTGACAGTTGAGATTCCTCCATGGAGGATCTCACAGACCTGGGTTCGTTCACATGGAAAAATCGAGTTCCTTTCTAACTTGTGTTGGAAAATGTAATTACTCGCAGATCCATAATTGACTCTCAGCCGACTTTGTCAGAGTCTGTATTAGTCAAGATCGCGTGAAAGTTCCGAGGTTTTATGGCACATTGGTCGACTCAAGTCTTCCTACATATTTGGGCATATGTTTTATAAGTTATTTGGATTTGTTAATGTGTCCATTTTTACTCTATCTTACTCAAAGGTGAAAAGCATTTGTAATTTCTTAAGTCTCTTAGACTAAGAAATATACTCTATAGATTTCGACTAAAGTGAACCGACAATGTCAGTTGCGTGAGCCGACTTCAGAGGTCGGTTGAGTCATCCGACTGAGGTGCGCCGACTTGAGAAGTCGAAGAGGTCAACCGACTTGAGTGGTCGAAGAAGTGAGCCAACTTGAGAAGTCGAAGAAGTCAGCCAACTTAGAACCGACAAGTAAGTCGAAGTAAATTCAGTCGAGTAGAAAGACCAACTAAAATTTATAAACTTGTCTAGTCGGGAGATAGACAAGTTTCACCCGACAAGTGAAAAAGAAAAAGAGGCCGGCATGAAAAGTGAAAATTAAATTTTAATATTAACTGAGCGATAAACTCAAGTTTAGTCGGCTTGGTTTTGGCCAACTAGTATCAGAGCAAAGCTTATATCAGAGCAAGATTTATGAAAGAAATCTTGTCTTAAAAGGTGAAAATTTAATTTTCTAAAGAAAGTTAATTAAAAATTAAAAATGGCTTCCACTGCTGATTCATTGCAAACTCCAATTTTTATAGGAAAGATCTATGAATATTGGTCTTTAACAATGAAGGCTTTATTTAGAGGTCAAGATGTCTGGGAGATAGTCTAGCATGGTTATGCAAAACCAGGAGACATGATAGTATATAACAATCTCACACAGGCTGAGAAAGATGTCTTGAGAGAACAGAGGAAGAAAGATGGAAAAGCTTTGTTTTTCATACATCAAGCTATGCATGAAAACATACTTCCAAGAACAACAGCAAAAACTAATGCTAAGGAAGCATGAGATACATTGGAGACTGCCTATCAAGGTTTGGATAAGGTAAAGACATCCAAGCTATAGATTCTGAGAAGAGATTTTGAATCTCTGTCCATGAAAGAATCAGAGAATGTAGACACATTCTACACCAGAGTTGTTGGGTTGATAAACCAACTGAAATCTCATGGAGAAGCCATAGAATACCAAAGGGTTGTTGAAAAAATTATCAGAAGTCTTCCCCCAAGATTTGAAAACTTGGTTGTGACCTTAGAGGAACACACAAACATGACGACATTTACCATTGATCAGTTGCAAGCTTCACTCATCAATCATGAGCACAGACTCAGCAGAACACAGACATCATTGGAAGGTACATTTGCAGCACAGTCATCCATAAGCCGTGGCAGAGGCAGGGGAAGAAACAACTTCAGAGGTAGAGGAAGAAGTTCTTCAAGAGGAGGACGAGGCAGAAGTCCTGCAAATCATTAGAGGAATTTTGGGGTCTAAAATGGGCCTCCTAAGGAAAATAATAAAATAATAGTTAAAATAATAAAATAATATTGATTAATTTTGGAGG
>LPNX011196612.1:114413-149708 GCA_001517045.1 Pseudotsuga menziesii
GGTGGCAGAGGAGATAATCAGAACCCAAGTCAGCCAAGTGGCCAGAGGTTTGATAAATAGAGAATTCAATGTCATTACTATAAGAAATTTGGTCATTATGCATATGAATGCAGGAAGAATCAATATGACCAAGGAAGGCAAAGCCCAAATCAGTCGACCAGCACCAGCACTTCGACAAGTGCAATGTTAATGGCATCGACATCTCCAATTGAATGCAATGATGTTCAAGAAAGTCCACATGACATATGGTACTTAGATTCGGGATGCAACAACCACATGACTGGTAATTTAAATTTGTTTTCCAGTCTAGACAATTCAATTAAAACTGATGTTACACTTGGAAACAATGTCCAAGTTATTGTCTTAGGAAATTGCACTATTGATATTCTAACCAAACAGGGGGAGAGTAAGTATATCCCTGATATTTATCATGTTGAAGGTCTGAAACATAATTTGTTAAGCATTGGACAGTTGTTACAAAAAGGCTACAGAGTCTACATGGAAGATGATCATTGTGTGATCAAAGACAAGTGTCCAAGTGACCAGCTGATAGAAAAAGTGCCAATGACAAGCAATCGCTTGTTTCCATTGAGGATAGTTCCCGACATGAAAGGGAAGACAAACTCAAGAGCTGCATTCAAGGCAGAAAGTGAAGAAACATTCGAGCTCATCGACAAGAGAGAAAATTGCAACGCTAATTTGCAAGCTGCATTTTAAACAGAAGTTCAGGATGAATCTTGGTTGTGGCATTTCAGATTTGGACATCTGAATTTTGGTGGGATAAAGCTACTGCACACAAAGAACATGGTAAAAGGATTACCATTGATCGACAGGCCAGAGAGGGTTTGTGAAGGCTGCATTTTTGGCAAGAAGCATAGAGAGACTTTTCCAGTCAGAAAATCCTATAGAGCATGCACACCACTTGAAATTGTGCACTCTGACATTTGTGGTCCAATGTAGACATCATCCATTGGTGGCTGCAAGTATTTTCTAACTTTTATTGATGATTACTCAAGAAAGATATGGGTATATTTCTTGAAACATAAATCTGATGCATTTAGTTATTTTCAGCAGTTCAAGGCACTCGTGGAGAACCAGAGTGGACACCACATCAAGATCTTAAGGACCGACAGAGGAGGTGAATCTGTTTCAAATGAATTTCTAAATTTTTGCATGACCCATGGCTTACAAAAACAATTCACTGCATGGTATACACCTCAGCAAAATGGTATTGCCAAAAGAAAGAATAGAACCATCATGGAGATGGCACGCAGCATGTTGGCAGCCAATCATTTGCCAAATGAGTATTGGGGTGAAGCAGGTGCAACTGCTTTTTACATTATGAACCGGTGTCCAACAAAGAGTGTGAAGAACAAAATTCCCCAAGAAGCATGGACAGGTATGAATCATAGTGTTTCAAATTTAAAAGTTTTTGGTTGTGTTGCATATGCTCATATTCCAGATGAGCTGAGAAGGAAGCTCGAAAAGAAGGGACAGAAATGTATTTTTGTCAGCTATTCTGAAGACACAAGCATACAAGCTATATGATCCCGTTGCAAGGAAAGTGATAATCAGTCGAGATGTTCAATTTGTCGAGAATGAATCATGGGATGGAACTGTCGACATAAATGTCAACATTGTGCTGAACGTCGACAATGATGATATGGAAGAGGAAGTGGTTCAAACACCACATGTAAGTCAACCGGTCGGAGCACCGTCGATTCCCATGACACCACGACATGGTTCAACACAAGGACCATCAACACAAGTAGCAACTCGAGCTACACCGACAAGCACACCAAGAGGATAGCAGACTCCATCAAGCATTTCGTCAAGGTCGACATCGACAGAAGCGGTGAAGATAAGAAGTCTACGAGAGATATATGAAGCTGGTACACCTAATCCATTCTATCTCTTCACATTATTTTTTACTATATATGATCCACTAACATTTGAAGAAGTTGTTGAAGAAGAAGTATGGGCACAAGCCATGGATGAAGAAATAGAATGCATTGAGAAAAACTAGACATGGGAACTGGTTGATGTACCAACAGACAAAGATGTAATCAGTGTCAAATGGATTTACAAGACAAATCAAGATGCTGATGGGAATGTGCAAAAGCACAAGGAAAGAATGGTAACAGGAGGGTTCACTCAGTAACATGGCATCGACTTCAATGAAACGTTTGCACCTGTTGCACGCATGGATACAGTCAGAACAGTTTTGGCCATTACTGCACAAAACAAATGGCATGTTCATCAAATGGACATCAAGTCGTCATTCTTAAATGGCTATCCAGAAGAGGAAGTATATGTGGAACAGCCACAAGGGTATGAAGTTCCAGAGCAAGAGCATAAAGTGTACAGGCTTAAAAATGCATTATATGGTTTGAATCAAGCTCCTAGAGCTTGGTACAGTCGAACTGATTCCTATCTCACTGAAAATTGATTTCACAAAAGTGAAAGTGAATTGAATTTGTACACCAAAGTCAATGAGCAAGGTAAGATGATAATTGTGTGCTTGTATGTAGATGATTTAATATTTACTGGTGATTTTGGTATAGTAGATTTTAAAGCAGTCATGAAAAGTGAATTTGAAATGACTGATTTGGGGCTTATGAATTTTTTTCTGGGCATTGAAGTTCAGCGGTATGAAAGTGGTATTTTTATATCACAGTCAAAGTATTCAAGTGAAGTTTTAAAAAGATTTAACATGTCTAATTGCAAGACAGCCCCAACACCAGTAATAATAGGTTTAAAATTGAGCAAGGATGATTAAGGATCCACGGTAGATCCTACGCTGTTCAAAAGGCTTTTTGGAAGCCTTATGTATTTGACAGCGACAAGACCAGACATTATGTATGGAGTAAGTCTGATCTCAAGGTTCATGGAGTCACCAAAAGACTCACATTGACAAGCAGGTAAAAGAATTCTGAGATATGTAAGTGGCACAAAAGACCTTGGCATTATGTATTCAACCTCAGAAAATTTTAAACTCGTTGGTTACACTAACAGTGAAAATGGAGGCAACATAGATGACAGGAAAAGCACATCTGGGTACACATTTCATTTTGGTATAGGTGTTGTTTCGTGGGCTTCAAAGAAACAGCCCATAGTAACTTTGTCTTCAACTGAAGCAAAGTATGTTGCAGCAAAAAGTGCTGCATGTCAAGCTGTCTGAATGAGAAGAGTCTTAAAAGAATTGTCACAAAAACATCAAGAACCGACAACAATCTTCTGCGACAACAATTCAGCCATAGCATTATCAAAGAATCATGTGTTTCACAAGAGAACCAAGCACATCGACACAAGGTTTCATTTTATAAGAGAGTTGGTGAACGACAAGGAAATTTGTTTGGAATTTTGCAGGTTTGAAGACCAACTTGCAGACATTTTTACAAAGCCATTGGCAAAAGACACATTCCAATATCTGTGTAGTTATCTTGGAATGACAAGTTTTGCACAGTGAACTCTGTCATAAACAGAGCATGTCTAAGCTCTGAAACATTTTGTAAATTTTATTTTAAAAATCCCCATCTGCTTATAATTAAGGGGGAGTGTTGGAAAATGTAATTACTCGCAGATCCGTAACTGACTCTCAGCCAACTCTATCAGAGTCTGTATTAGTCAAGATCTTTTCTGTTAGTCTGACAAGAGGGAAGAGTCCACGAGTAGGCAATGTAGACCAGTCGAATTTATTTCTGAAGCTAAGTTGTTAGGTAGATAGTTATTACAGTCTTTAATGGTGACTCAGTCGACCCATGTAGAAGAAAATTTCAAGTTTCCTATAAATAGAAGAAGAAATTTGTAAATCAGTTTACAGAGAGTCACAAGTTATAGACAATAGACACTGGAGGAACTCAGGGTGAGAAAGTGAAGTTGAAGCTCAAGCTTCTATGTAAATGATTTAGTCGAAGAGCCGAAGCTCTGTAGACCGACAAGTCTGGACCGACAAGTCTAGACCGACAAGTCTGGACCGACAAGTTTGTAATACTTTGTTATTTCTACATAGTTAAATATATGAAATAGTTTGTGGTTGAATGCATGATTATTTGGCCGCACATATTTCCAGATTTACCTGGGTAAATCTCTTTTACAATTACTATTAAATGAAAGAACAAGAACCCATAAAATTCTCACCGCTTGAAAGTTCCAGGGTTTTACGACACATTGGTCGACTCAAGTCTTCCTACATATTTGGGCATATGTTTTATAAGTTATTTGGATTTGTGTATGTGTCCATTTTTACTCTATCTTAAAAGTGAAAAGCATTTGTAATTTCTTAAGTCTCTTAGACTAAGAAATATACTATGTAGATTTCAACCAAAGTGAACCAACAAGGTCGGTTGTGTGAGCCGACTTGAGTCAGTTGACTGAGGTGAGCCAACTTGAGGAGCATAATAGGTCAGCTTCGAAGAGGTGAGACGACTTGAGAAATCGAAGAAGTCAGCCGACTTAGAACCAACAAGTAAGTCAAAGTAAATTTAGTCGAGTAGAAAGACCGACTAAAATTTATAAACTTGTCTAGTCACGAGATAGACAAGTTTCACCCGACAAGTGAAAAAGAAAAAGAGGTGGGCGTGAAAAGTGAAAATGAAATTTTAATATTAACTGAGCGGTAAACTCAAGTTTAATCGGCTTTGTTTTGGCTAACAACTTGCAGTTGCAATTATGTTTTCAGAATTGATAAATCTGTTGTTGGTGGGCGTGTGTACAATCAAAGGATTATTGGCCTTCATTCGACCTGTTTTTTCTTTTTCCAATTCTATGGGTAACTGGAGCACCTACATTTTTCATCCTATCGATTGATTGCGTTTGAAAAAAGATGAAAAGTGGGGCTTTAAGATGAGTTTACTAACATCCAATCGATCGATAGTTTGCTTTTTCTGAGCCCACCACCGTGCTTGAGTTGAAGTTATTGCGCAAAGTACAATAATGAAGACCTATGTTCTCTGTGGACTTCGCTTTCTTATAGCGAGAAAGCTTTTGACTCTTTTGTCGTTGGAAACTCCAATGAACATTTCTTCTATAACTCTATTCTATTTTCACACCGCACTGATCGTTTACTCATTTTTCCACATTTTGTCAACGGATTCTCCCAAAGGAGTCCCACATTATATGAAGTATGGGATCGGGATGAAGAATTGTCGCGTTAACGTGCCACTTTGACGAAGCACTAAAAAGTACAGAAACATATGTGGCGAGCCTACTTTGTTTGAGGCCGTGTGAAAGGACTACATTTGGCGGCAAGCGACAGGTTAGATTCCTGCCGTGTTTGTTTGGCGGCAAACGACAGCTGAGATTCCGTCCATGGAGGATATCATCAACATGGGTTCGTTCACATGGAGAAACCGAGTTCCTTTCTAACTTGCAGTTGCAACTATGTTTTCAGAATTGATAATTCTGTTGTAGGTAGGTATGTGTACCATCAAAGGATTCTTGGCAATGATTCGACCCGTTTTTTATTTTTTCGGTCCTACGGGTAACAGGAGCACTTACAATTTCCATCCTGTCTAATGATTGCGTTAGAAAAAAGATGAAAGTGGGACGAGTTACTAACATCCCATCGATCGTTATTAACAAATCTGAACGAGTTGTGAACGAATGTAAACCTAAACTTGTAAGCACTAATCCCCGAACCAAAAAAGCAATAATGAAGGTAGTAATGACTAATGATGTCCATGTGTTTTGGTTGTGATTTGGCATTGTGAGTCATGTCTATATATCTTAGTATTTTGGGGTGGATTATCATCTATGCTTTTTCATCTATGGATGAGAATTAGACAAGTGTAATGTCCAGATTGATTCTATGGGCGTTGTCTAAGATGGGCGTCCTCCAAGATTAAACGATAATTAGACAAGCGTACTTGCGTACTTTCGAGATTGATTCTATGGGCATTGTCCAAAATTAATAATTGATAATTTCAAAAAAATAAAAAAAATTGCCTAATTAAGATAAGTACAGTTAATGATAGTTGTAAAAATTAAAATTAATCTTTAGCTATTCGATTATTAGATACAACTACGAGCATTAACTCCATCGATTAATAGATACAACTATTAACTTAACTCCAATAATTATAGAACTTTTAGCTTAACTTTAACTCTAATCACAATTATATTGGATAACTATTCGCTTAACTATTAGATACACTATTACCTTAACTCCCATGATTCTACAACTATTAGCTTAACTTCAACTCTAATCACTTAAGGCTTAGTCCAACTACATTTGGCATCTAGGAGTCTAGCTAATGTGGAGTCATTTAAGAGTTGAACTCTTAATAAAATCGTTCGAACTCCTAATAAATTCCTCCAAACTCCTAATAAATTCATGCATCTAGTAGTTGGGCATCTAGCTAATATACAGTTCTTATTACATGTTTAGGTTTTTCTATATAGATATAATTAGGTTTTCAATTCTTTTTAAATGAGGTTAGGAGATATATTAATATGTGTTTTGCATCATTCAGCCTTATAGCTCACTCAAGTGTAACAGAATACTGGTACAATGCTAAATCGCTCCAAATTTCCAAATTTCTGAATGTTAAGGGTACAATGCATCCCTCTCTAAAACTTTTACAACCATATGTTTTTGTTGTACATACTTTCATTGAAAATTCAAGCAAACGTATATAATCTTAGAGAGTGCATATGCTTGACAAGGCCTCTACGTTCATATCAACACTTTCAGTGGGGAGCCTCTCGTGACGAATCTGAAGAAGAATTCTTCTTAAAGTAGTTAGTAGGTTGAATCCTTTGTTTTCCCATTTCTTTGGAACTTCCGGGAACATGCCTCGTATGTAAACTAGATGTGTCCCTTTGTGCAGGTACACGGAAGTCTTCCCACTTGAAAGAGGGTAGGTCTAGAAATTTAGTTCTTATAACTTTGACTTCCAAGTCTTCTTGGACTGATATCTCCTCCCAAGTACAGAAGTTCATGTCAGTACTTTTCATTTATTGAATTCTATTCATTACATCAACAAATTCCTCGAAATTGTCTTCAAGTACTCTCTAATGTTGTGCGTTGGCATTTGGCCTCAATTTGATTTGCTTCATTCTGTGAGCCTTCCTGTTGACCCGAAGCACATGATTCCAAATCGAACAATCATTTCAGTTCGTTGAAGGAGACTAAGGATACAATATTATATCTAGACTTTTCCAAAATGCAAGCATGAAACTAACACTGATAAAGAAATCAGAGTGTGAACGTCTTTTCGCTTGCTACAACGCCCATAAACAACACTTATCCAGCTTAAATCACATGTAAATCCTCCTAGAGAACAATCTATATCTGTATTTCCATTATAAATAACAACCTATGTGAGCCACAAAGGAAAATATTAGTTTATTACAGAAAGAAATCAGGAAAATCAAGAGAAATTCGTAAAAACAGAAAGGGAAAAGAAAATTGAAACCTTATCCTCAGCGAGTCGTCTTGATCAGATTCCGGCAGAAATTATAGAATCAATGCTTCTCAATGCACAAGACAGTGTCCATAGATGGAGCCCAGATATCGTATAGTGTTAAACATAGAAATGAAGGTGACGAATCTTGAGTGGGTAAGGTTGGAATGGGCTCTTCCATTCATTACGTACACGGTCCAATCAAATCACAATTTTATGCTCCCCCATTGATATTATCTAGTCAAGGCCAATCAAAAATATTTGGCATGGTGATATTATTCAATTCAATCCAATGGAAATGCCAATTTGCATCGTCCATGACACGGCGAACTTCAATTATTTACCATCATGAAGATGACGTTAGGATTACCTCGATTGTTTAAGTTTCGATAGATTCTATCACAAATAATATGAATTTAATGTAGGATAAAAGAAAGGATGCTTTATTATGGGGGTGATATTTGTTTGATTATGTAATTAAAAAAATGGTTTTAATGTTTAAATCATAATTTTGATGGTACAAATGATTTATTATGTAATTTTAATAACCTCAAACGGTAATTCCTATATTTTTAGCCAGATTTTGAAGACGGCTTGTTATATTTGTTTCTGTGTCTTTATATTTGAGTCGAGAGGCGCTCTACAACCTAGTATGAGGGGGATCTTGTAATGTTTGTCATGAGAGAGATTTTGTAACGTTTGTTACTAACAAAATAATAAATAAATAAAAAATTATTATCCACCAAAATAAATGTCGGCCACAAAAACAACCTAATATGGGGCACAGGGGATTCACTTGTTGAACAATATCCTATCACGTTAGTTCATATTGTGGGCTTTAAAATTATTAAAAATTCAACCAATATATTACAGGTATTCGGGGGATGAGGGGTTTAAGGTGGGGGTGGGTAGGGTGGTTTATAAGGATTGAGGTATAAAAAGGGGTAGGGAGGAGGTTTTAAGTATTGGGAGGGTGTTTCAACAAAATGAGTTTGGGTCAATATCTCTGGAGTGAAGTCCCCATGATATGGGGGAGATGTTGTAATGTTACTACCTAACAAAATAATAAGAAATAAAAAACAACACAATATGGGGGGATGTTATAATGTTCCTACCTAACAAAATAATAATAATAAAAAATTGAATTATCTGCAAAACAAATGTTGGCTTTGCATATGGTTTTAAAACCATGTGCAAGGCCTCCTAAACAACCCATGGTTTTATTGTACATGGTTTAAGAGGGCTTGCAATTGGTTTTAATACCATGTGCAAGGCCTCCTAAACAACCCATAGTTTTATTGTACATGGTTTAGGAGGGCCTTGCAAATGGTTTTAAGACCATGTGCAAGGCCTCCTAAACAACCCATAGTTTTATTGTACATGGTTTAGGAGGGCCTTGCAAATGGTTTTAAGACCATGTGCAAGGCCTCCTAAACAACCCATGGTTTTAGGAGGGCCATGCACATGGTTTTAAAACCATGTATAAGGAGATGTTGTAATGTTTGTTACTAACAAGATAAAAAATATTATATGTCGGCCATAAATAATATTAAGTATTAATAATAAAAAAAATTATATATAAACCTTAAATAAAAAGATGTGTCTTTTAGTTTGAATCAAATCAATGTCTTCAAAACAATGGCTATATATAGGACACACCAAAGCTGATAGCTCCTTGTACATCAAAACAACATATTAGTGGGGGATCTTTGTACCATTTCTCAATTGCTTGGACATGCACACTATGGATAGGCCACCCGAGGTATGTTTTTTTGCAAATTGCTCAGCACAATAACCATATTTATCCTATGTTAGGATACAAACCATAGATACTAACTTACGTTAAAGTAGACAAGCTTAAACAAGAATGGAATTTGATGCCATAATTCTATACACCAATTAGGAGTAATCGATTTAAAACCTAGCCACTTAAAAGGACGCCATCGAAAGGGAAACACACAATATTCAGATCCTGCACATATGTGATATGCAGGATGCAGTATCTCACAGACTCTCTCTAAAAATACTAGTTTTAGTAACTATATATAGACACTTAACCTAAGTATTTATCAATTATGATTGTGTATTATGTTATCAACATAATTTGTAACCGAGCTAGCTGCCAAACAATGTAATTGTATATATATATATCCCAATGAAGGGTTGTAAAAGCTGCTATACAAACACGAAACAAACCCTATTTGTCCAAGATTCATAATGGTGGACCTGCCCTTTTTTTCCCAAAAATAGTTTATGGGAAAGTCACTATATAAATATGGAGAAGACATACATCACCCACGTAACTTAACTAGTGAAAATTGAATATGTTTTCTTATAGATTTATTACTTACCAAAGTCAGGCTTTGTTGAGAGCAAGAAATAGGAAACATAATAGATGGATATTAACTGTATCCAAATCAAGTAGCCATTATTTCATAAGCTGTAACTCGTAAATAGGATTGAAACTATTTCCACTTTTGGTACCTAGATGTTTAACCTTGATAGTATAAGCTGGTACTAATACCATTTCTCTATTGTTTACAATATGTAATGGATTTTGAAGGGGATTAACATACAATCATGCATGATAGAGTATAATCAAATACAGAACGAATAATTCGAGAAATTTTCGTGGGATTGTCATATACCCAAAGACTATACCAAATATGGATTTGACACACTGAAAAATCATTGGATCGGATAGGGAGACTTGACCAGAAACATGTTTAAATTTTTGTGTTATAATCATCTATCTAGAGCCTTTGTCCCATTATGGACTTAATCGGTTACAAAACTCGACAGACATGATAGGGATTCTTGACTGGAAACACTAGAGACTACCAATATATGGCCATGATATGAAACTTTGAAGGCACACTCAATTTAACAATGAAAATTATAACAAAGTCGCTAAGCAACCAAACAAATGTATCTAGAAAACTAAGTTGGCACAACCCACCCATGTGAAGAACAGTTGGTCACTGCACAGACTTGTAGGAGCTCATAACTAGGATATACAAACTTAGTACAATGTGACATAGAAGTCAAGGGACAATGCAAGCTAACGAGGGTCACTTTTGGCACGTTAGATGCAATAGAAAACTGAAAAATCAGCAATCCCTCAACTTAATTGTTTTTTTAGATACTTACACAAAATATCTTGCTTTGAGTAAAAAATATTAAATGTAGGAAATTGAATCAAGTTTCCAAATATATAAGGTTTATGTATTGATATTTTTTATAACTATGTCAAATTTCATTTTTTCTAACAGACACTCTTTTTTTTAGCCAAATGATAGGGTATATGTTTTTGTGGGTGTAGCCTTTGAGGTCCTAAATGATGCTTTCGGGATACAAAAGTTTGTAGGCATGTAGAGAACATATAACACTAGTGCAACGCTATTTTTTGAAAATAAAATTAGTAATTTTTAATTTTTTTATAATTATCTAAGTGATCATTCCTCGAAAATGGTACATCTTTTGTGGGTGCAGCCTTTGAAGGTCTCAATGAAATAATCATAAAATGGGTTTTTTATAAAATGTAGAGGCCACTGTCTTCTAGTGCACCATATAATTTTTTTTAAAATGATTACAAATTGAAAAAGTTATGGGAATAACACTAACGTCATGTATTTTGAGTTAAGGAGTTAGGACACAATAGAAATTGAAAACAAATAGGAAACTATAATATTTTTTAATAAAAATTACATTTTTAGAATCTACAGAAAAATGTTATTTATGTTTAAGATTTCGTAAAAAATGACTGTGTTTAGCATACTGTAATGAGTGTGTAAACAACGACTTCTTCAGAAAATGGGGGAAATGCCCAATTAGCTATGGTTTAAAATGTACCATAGCATAGGTTTGGTATTACCGAAGCAAATTCCAAACCATACACATAGGAATATTGGTGACATGCGAGCAAGTGAATTGGCATGTTTAAATTCAAATTACATTTCCCGCCTTGTAGAAGTTATAAATGCGTGCGCATTATATAACTACAAAACATGAGCGTTTTATATAACTATAAAGCGCATTCATTTCATATAAATATAAAACATGAGCACGTTATGTAACTATAAGACGTGAACGTGTGTTGTAGAGCTAAAAATATAACACTATGTGTAATAGATCAAATGTATGGATAATATTTTAGAGGGGGTGGGGAAGGGTCAAGGGCCTAGGAAGATGTTGGAAGTTCAAGTGGGGATGGTTAATAGTTGATAGGGGGTTGGGAATGGTCAAGGTCCTAGTGGGATGTTGTAAATTTGAGTGGAGAAAGAGTGATAAGGTGAACGGGAGGAAGTGGGTGATGGTTTGATGAGAAAGAGGATTGGTGAATGGAAAAGTGGATATGGAGTATTAGAGGAGCAATAGGATGTGTTGGAGGAGAGAGGCGAATGAGGGGTAAATTGAAGAGATGGGAAAGAAATGCGATAAAACATATAATAGGGGTCATAATGAGGTAGGGGGTTGAGGAGAAGGGATAAGTTGAAAACATATAAGAAGAGAGAGAGAGAGAATGATGTGGAGAGAGTGTGAGAGAGAATAAGATCGAGAGGGAGGAGGGGGGCTGAGGGAGGGATGAAGATAGAGTGAAGGAAAGAGATATTGAGGGAGTGATAGAAGGTGTGTGTGTGTGAGGGGTGACGGAGGAACATACACAAGGAGAGAAAGGTGCATGTTCACACATGTAGAGAGAGAGAGAGAGAGAGAGAGAGAGAGAGAGAGAGAGAGAGAGAGAGATGGATGCTGTCACCATCATCACCATCATCTTCATCATGTTGATCATCTTCAGCACCATCATCATCATCATCATCATCATGTTGATCGTCATCGTCTTCATCATCATGATCATCATCATCATGAACATCATCATCATCATCATCTTTATCATGACGTTCATCATCACCGTATTCATCATCATGGTGTTCATCATCATCATCATCATCATCATCATCATCATCATCATCTTCATTATCATCATCATCATCATCATCGTCATCATCATGTTCATCATCATCATCATGTTCATCATCATCGTCATCATGACCCTCATCATCATCATCATCGTATTCATCATCATAATGTTCATCATCATCATCACCATCATCACCATCATCTTCATCATCATCATCATGTTGATCATCATTGTCTTCATCATCATGATAATCATGATAATCATCATCTTCTTCTTCATCATCATCATGTTAATCATCATCATCTTCTTCTTCATCATCATCATCATGTTGATCATCATCGTCTTCATCATCATGATCATTATCATCATCATCATCATGTTCATCATCATTGTCTTCATCATCATGATCATCATGCATAAAGGCAAGGAGAGCCAGTGAGCAAATCATAGAGGGATACTGAGTAAGGCACATGTGTCTTCATCATCATCGTCTTCACCATCATGACCCTCATCATTATCATCATGTTGATCACCATCGTCTTCATCATCATGATCATCATCGTCATCATCATGATCATCATCATCTTCATCATCATGATGTTCATCATCATCATCATCGTCGTCGTCATCATCATCATCATATTAATCATCATCATCATCATGACCCTCAACATAATCATCATAATCATCGTCATCATCATTATCACGATGCTCATCATCATCATCTTCATTATCATGATTTTCATCATCATCATCATCTTCTTCTTCATTATCATCATCATGACCCTCATCATCATCATCATCATCATCATCATCATCATCTTCATCATCATCATGACCCTCATCATCATCGTCATCGACATCATCATCATCTTCATCTTCATCATCATCATTATCATCATCTTCATCGTCATCATCTTCATCGTCGTCATCGACATCATCATCATCATCATCATCACCATCATTACCATCATCTTCATCATGTTGATCATCTTCATCACCATCTTCATCATCATTCATCATCATCATCATGTCGATCGTCATCGTCTTCCTCATCATTATCATCATCATCGTCTTCACCATCATGACCCTC
Source organism: Pseudotsuga menziesii (assembly GCA_001517045.1). Taxonomy (NCBI): domain Eukaryota; kingdom Viridiplantae; phylum Streptophyta; class Pinopsida; order Pinales; family Pinaceae; genus Pseudotsuga; species Pseudotsuga menziesii. The sequence continues at coordinate 127,834 of LPNX011196612.1, forward strand.
ATAAAAATCATCATCATCATAAACATCATAAACATCATCATAATCATCATCATCATCATCATCATCGTCGTCGTCATCTTCATCATCATCATTATCATCATCATCGTCTTCATCATCATCATCATGTTCATCATCATCATCACCATCATCATGTTCATCATTATCATCATCATCATGTTCATAATCATGATCATCATTATCATTATCATCGTCATCATCATCATCATCATCATCATCATGAGGTCCATCATCATCGTCTTCACCATCATGACCCTCATGATGACGATGATGATGATGATGATCATCATGACCCTCATCATCATCATCATAATCATCATAATCATCATCATCATCATCATCATAACCATCATAATAATCATCATCACCACCATCACCATCATGATAATCATCATCGTCTTCATGATCATGATCATGATCATTATAATTATCATCATCATCATCATCATTATCATCATCATCGTCGTCTTCATCACCATGATGATGATGATGATCATCATCATTAACAGATCATCATCGTCTTCATCATTAAGGTCATCATCATCATCATCGTCGTCGTCGACGTCATCATCATCATCACCATCATGATAATCATCATCATGTTCATAATCATTGTCTTCATCACCATGATGATGATCATGACCATCATCATCATCATCAAAATCATCATAACCATCATAATCATCATTATCTTCTTCATCACCATCATGTTGATCTTCTTCATCATCGTCTTCATGATCATGATCATCATCATGATGTTCATCATTATCATCATCATCATCATCATCATCATGTTCATCATCATCATGATCATCATCATCTGGCACCATCATGATAATCATCATCGTCTTCATCACCATGATGATGATCATCATCATGACCATCATCATCATCATCAACATCATCATAACCATCATAATCACAATCTTATTCTTCATCACCATCATGTTGATCTTTTTCATCATCGTCTTCATGATCATGATAATCATCATCATGTTCATCATTATCATCATCATCATGATGTTCATCATCGTCGTCTTCATCACCATGATGATGATGATGATCATCGTCTTCATCACCATGATCATCATCATCATCATGACTTTACTTGTAATGATCATCCAAAATCACAATTTCTAATTAGATATCCAATTAGTGTGCATGTAGTGAGATCATTGAAACCTTCAAATATAATGGTTTGTTCTTTTGGCATAGTGCATTCATAAGTAATATAAATCCACACAAATCAGTACAATAGATTGACACAAGAACATGTCGAAACCAAAGAACAAATTCATAACTGAAATGTCAATGTACATGTCTCTAAAAGTACATATATATCCAAAAGTACATATATATCCAAAAGTAACCAGAAGTACATGTCTCCACAACTATTCAAAACTATCCAAGCCACATGTACATGTATCCAAAACTATCCAAGTCACATGTATATGTAAGTGAAATGTCAATGTACATGTCTCCAAAAGTACATGTATCCAAAACTATCCAAGCCACATGTACATGTATCAAAATGTACATATCCCATAAGACACATCAAAACTCAAGCTTCCTCTTGTTCTTTCTCGACGTTGATCCTCTAGGCACAACTCTAGGACCAATGTGCATCTCTGGATCCTGCAAATTAAATATCAATTGTTAAATTCAACTAACTATGTACTACTACATTAGCTCAATAAAATACCATATCTAAATTAACTCAACAATTATCAACGTGTTCATGGACATTGCATGAAACAATTGGTCATTAATGGAAATCTCACCTCAGTGAGAGACTGTGACAAAGGGGATTGTGTTCCTTGTGTAGCAGATGGAGCTGTTGGTTGAACATCAAAGATGGTCGCATCCATGGTCGAACCAGAGGGGGCAGGAACTGGTGGTGGTGGTGGTGGCTATAATCACCAAATGTTGAAATAGTTAGACATGTGCATGAATAAAAAATAGACAACAATAACAGACTATGTCTAGATCATGTTCAAATAATTGTACCTCTATGTGGCTTGTTGTTACTGCAGATGCCACATTGACTACTGCATCAATAACTCATGCTGCTGGTGGCTACAATCACCAAATGTTGAAATAGTTAGACATGCATGAATAAACATACGCCAACAATAATAAAATATGTAACGATCATGTTGAAAGAGTTGTACCTCTGTGTGACTTGTTTCCATTGTAGATGTAGCACTGACTACTGCATCAACCATCCATGCGAGGTTTTCAATAGTAAACTCTGGCTCGTGATGCAGTAAACATGCAAATCAAACATTACCAAAACATTTTATGCACTGGATTTCAAGTTAACTGGCTCGTGATGCAGTAAACACGCAAATCAAACATTACCAAAACATTTTATGCACTGGATTTCAAGTTAACCAAGAATTATCATCGAAGGATATACATTACCATGGTATCAGTAGCTCCATGGTCGTGGAAAACTGGACTCTTGCTAGGAGTAGGCCGCCTCATATACACATGACCCTTGTTCACGTATGGCCTATGAGGAGATACAACTCCAGGAAATGGTGCAGGTGTTTCGGTTGGTGCCTATAGTCAACAAGTGTTTATGTCTTTGGACATGCATGATTCAACGAACATACATGTATTTAAAAAATGACATTTTTAATTGTTTACCAGGAGCCTAGATGTTTCCTCGGTCGATACGACCGTGGATTCTACCTCCATCAATGCTTTCCCCCACGAAAGATATGGCATATGCAAGTTTAATAATTATAAATATTAAACCGTAGATAGAATTAGTGAACTAACATGTACAGTATGTGGAAATTAACAAATTAACAAGTATTAAAAACTGAAATTTTAAAATGTTTACCTCGGTGTGAGATACAACAATGGTGCTATATGAATCTCTCCACCAACCAAGGGATCAGTGGATGGAATGTCATGCCCAAATGTTTCCTCGGTCGATACGACCATGGATTCTACCTCCATCACTGCTTTCCCCCGTGAAGGATCTAGCATTTGTAAGTTTAATAATTGTAAATATTAGACCGTAGATAGCATTAGTGAACTAACATGTACAGTATGTGGAAATTAACAAATTAACAAGTATTAAAAAACTAAAATTTTAAAATGTTTACCTTGATGTGAGATACGATAATCGGTGCTATATGAATGTCTCCACCAACCAAGGGATCTCATGCCCCTCTGTAGAGTGTGGAACATGGAACTCTGGGGCATCACTACCGGCATAAAGCATCAACTACAAGTTCACAAAATTAATATATTAGCTCAAACTATACATGTGTACAAAGAGGTAAATAAATGAGGAATTTATTACAATTAACCATATACATACATCACTCAAAAACCCACTGAGGACAACATCTAAGGAAAGACCATAGCAGAGACGAACACATGATGTGCACTCATGAGGCTCAAAAGTAGGCTAGGGATGTGCTGATGGTGCTGCACTAGTAGATGGTCCTACACTAGATGGGGGTATTGCACTAGTGGGTGGTACTGGATTAGAAGATGGTCATGCACCGTGATGACCTGGCGTATGTACCACACTAGGAACATATGCCCCTTCCTCACCCATATACTGAACCATAGTGCTATGATGAACAACTACCCGTGCCAAACTCAAATATCCATCACATGTCTGTGGAATAACACGATGTACATGTGGGACATCTGGCATAGGAAACTGCCTACGAGGTGCAGGGATAGGGTGATCAACGTCTCGAAGCCTGACATTGGGTCGGTTTTGGGGCATCCCCTCACCGATGCCCTGAAACTGCAATATATCAAAATATTTTACATGTTTACCCAACACAAACTTTGCATACATCTTCCGAAGTAAATACAGGGGGATTTTCTTGTTGTTATGTGGTGGCATATCAAAAACCATATACCATCTGTCCATCCAGTTATCAACAAATGGATGAAATGTGCACCACTCAATATATATATGAGGCCTATTTGCATTTGGGGTTTCCTCTGTGCGAGGGTCCCTAAACAATGAAAATATATGCTCTTTGGTTATTTTCAATGTTTTTATTGCATTGTAGTCAAGCCCAGCAGTGTACTCTTGTCTTTTTCTTTCTCTATATGATGTAATATCATATAGTATGTTGCTTGACAATGAAATAGTCTCAACAATTGCATCCAAAGTGGATGCAAGTGAATGACGAATCCTATCACCACCACTAAAAGAAGTACTAAGTCCTCTCAAGTGGGCAAGCTCAATCAATATTTCAGCATTTGTTTCCATAGCCACAACTACAATAAAACATCAATAAGAAAATCATTAGAAACATATACATGGTATATAATGGCGTCTATTCACAATTGAAAATGTAAATTAAATCAAACTCAAGTAAGCAATTTAATGGAATTCACTTACATACATTTAAAACTTAAAATTAAAAATTTAACAATTAAATAGTAAGTTTTGTTCAACTTCTTTCTAGAAGTTAAGGCACTTCTTAACCCTCATTGGTGACTTTTCCATGCAGACTTGGGTTTAAATTTCTTTGAATTTAGGAGTGCTATTTTGACATGTTTTGGCCTTTACGTCCCTTGGATATGTGAAAGAAAGGGGCAAGGGACTATTAGGACATGTGAGGCAAGAAAATGGGTGATACAGGGTTGCCACCATATCCTCTAAATATAATTGACTTGATCATGGTTGGGAACACTCTCACGACACACCCTAGGTAGTTCATGGGTGTTCACAATTTCCATTTTTGTATAAACATGGAAATCAACCAAAAGTTACATGGAAAAATGGAGAATTTTTGGACTAGAATACAATTGGTTGTAGATGAGCTTAGAGACTCGACATGTAGAAATATATTACCCATTGTTTTTGCTACTTTAAAAAATGGTTGATAAACCTAGTGATGCAGGGGCATAGACTATTTGAGTAAAGTCATTTATGTCTTTGCTAGGTCAAGGGATATTAGGGAGACCTAAATTCTCACATGTTTCTAATTTGATTTATTATGTTTATAGGATAAAAGAAGCAGAATTCAAGTTCTATTTAGTTTAGGTGATGACCTTTAATTAATTAGCACTAGTCCCCTGATGAATATCGGGGTTGAATGGGGGTGTCAAGACGTGTTGACTTGTAATTTGATATCATAGTGAGAAGGTTTGTATATTTCAACTCTTTTTGTCATTACGATAAGGCCAAGGGCACAGAGGGTAAGTCATATGCACAGAACAAGAGCAAAGTGTCGAGGAAGGTATAATTAAAACACAAATGAGGTGGGTGCTATAACCAAGAAGTGCAAATATTTTAGTGGAAAAATGGTGGTGGTTGCTAAAACTGGAGGAAGGAATAAAACTAGTCATAGTTACTAGTTTTAACTCTGTGTTTATATATTTATTGTTGATTTTATATAATACATTGTTTTATGTTTCAAAGGGAAGGCCCGAGAGGCACTTTATTAATGTGTTTTGGCATTTAGGTGCATTTAGTTGAGGGTGCTTAACTAAGAGGCAATGTATAACTGCATACACTTGTGATGAAATTTTAATTATGTTCATGGACAAATGATTGTGATGAAATTTTGAGAAACCAATATACTAATTGGTTATGCATTTTTTCTATTCATGCTTGTCCACATGCATTTCATCTTGTTATGGCCATTTCTGAGGAAACTTATTCAATTAGTATCATGGGGAAATGTACTTTGAGGCTTGAAAATTTGGGTTTCATGTGGATGGATACATTGTATAAAGGGAGGAGTTCTATATTTTTAGATTTTTGGTTGCATTGAAAATTTTGAGTTCTTGAAAATGAATTCATTGTAATTATTCACTCATCTTGGTTGAGGGAGATGTGAATTTAATTAGTGACTCGGTTATTTCCAATTTGCTAAATAATACAAAATTTGGTTGTTTTACACTATTAAAAAAAATATTCTAGGTTCAGAATTGACAAAAAAGAATGCTATGGGTGATTGAATTACCTAATTAGATGATAATTCATCGGTGGATTTTCCTCCCCTCCTACTAAATCGGCTCCTCCAACAATCCATGGCACCAAATTCACTCCAAATTGTCCAATTCGCTACCAGTTTTTGCATTCGTGATAGGTAGAATAGGCCGCGGGTTTCAGGACTGCCTATATAGATTAGTTTTAATTTTACAAATCACGTACGGGTTTTATAACTATATATCGCATACACATTTTGTAGTTATATTACGCGTACGCGATATGTTTTCCTATCCTATATGTCCCATGACATGTCAAGCTCATGTTGAACCATAGCAAGTGCTATGTAGCAGAAACGCGTTGTATTTTTATGTAACGTGAACGTGTTTTTGAAAACTAGGATTGCATCTAAAAGGTCCCTCATCTTCTTGCACTGACCCTCAAGCCAGTTACGCAGAACGAAAAGAGAGAGGATTAATACCTACAACATACAATGGAACACATAAAAAAGTACAGAAACATATGCGTTGAAAGAATGAAAGAGATGAAGGTGGAATGATTGCAAACAACGTGGGACAAAATCATACATGGAAACCTTATTCGGGCATTACATTTCACCATAGACATAACATATGCACTCGACAGGAAAAACATGAAGATGATGCATTTAAACTACCCCACTATGACAAGAAGATCCAGGGCCTCGAACCGCAAGCCAGTGAGCATCTCGGACAGAGCGGCTCAACTCCAAACAACATTCAAATCCCGATTCAAAACCCAAAGGAAAAATGCTGAACTAAATAGAGGCAACTGAACAAACACGTCTTATGACAAATATACATACCAAAATGCATGACACAACTCTAATTAGGGTTCCAAACATAGGTTTAAGACATACATACCCTGCAAGATCAGACCCAGTCGGAGCCTGAATAAAGTCAAGCCAGAACCGAGAGTAGAGGTAGCTCGAGCAAACATCTAAACTCAAACAACGACGTCCCATGACACTGGATCACAGGGTCAACAAGAGACCACACTGAACAATAGACTAACAAAGAAAGCATCCGCCATTGCACACCTTCACACCAGGTCGAGAGAGAAAGAAACAATAAACACAACAACAGAGAACAACGGTGGCTCCATGCAGCCTATCGGGTGGACTGCATTTACCGAAAACTTGCACACACTGTTTTCAGAACTTATCATTCAAAGCTATCACATTATCTTTCATGTAACTTGCATCAACAAAAACATTTAAAGAACCTAACATTAGCGTGCCGCGTGGTGAGCAACACATAACGAGGTAGATGTAAGCCTCAAATAACCAATCAAATACCAAAAAAATGCTATTTAAAAATTTGTTTTTCTAAATAAAATTTCATATCTAAAAAACTAATATACCCACCAAAATCTATATATTGGGGACATAAAAATAGTGTTGTAGCAACAATGGCAAAGGAATAAGAAATTGTAGCACCATATCCAGGATATCTAACTCATTGTCCATCATATCTCGTTTACAACTCCCTAGAGATTTTTTCGTGAGGTCAGGGAAAGAAACTAACAGGAGGATGAAAGGAAGATCATGTTGTAATCCGGGGGTGCATGCTATTTATTGGCAGCAGTCGCAAGCTTGCTTTGTTTGAGGCATGTGAAAGCGAATAGGATAAAGAAAATTAAAACACCAAGTTTTTTTTGGGTGAATTTCAGATTTAAATTTGTCAAAATTGTTCCTATAAAATTTTGTAATTTTGGTAATTGTATTGGTGTGTTTTAGAAGTTTTTTTGGGGTGAATTTTTTATTTAAATTTGTCAAAATTGTTTCTATAAATTTTTTTATTTTTGTAATTTTGGTAATTGTATTGGTGTGTTTTAGAGTAAATCCCTGATTTTAAAACTACTCAAAAAGCTGAAATTACCATTTAACAACTTCAAATTATTATTTTATAAATTTGGTAATTGTATTCATTTGTTTTAGAGTAAATCCCTGATTATAAAACTACTCAGAAAGCTGAAATTACGATTTAACAACTTCAAATTATTATTTCAGCAAAAATTGGTTGACCGGATTCCAACCGGTTAGGGTGTTTTGGTTAGTGCTTATACTGCTCCATGTGAAAGGACTACAAATGGCAGCAACCGGCAGTTGAGATTCAAGCCCGTGTTTGTTTGCCGGCAAGTGACAACTGAGATTCCATGCATGGAGGATCTCATAGACCTGGGTTTGCTAACATGGAGAAACTGAGTTCCTTTCTAACTTCCAGTTGCAACTATGTTTTCAGAATTGATAAATCTGTTGTTGGTGGGGTTGTGTACAATCAAAGGATTCTTGGAAATCATTCGACCTGTTTTTTCTTTTTCCAATTCTATGGTAACGGGAGCACCTACATTTTTCATCCTATCGATTGATTGCCTTTGAAAAAAAATGAAAAGTGGGGCTTTAATATGGGTTACTAACATCCAGAAAAAAAGATGAAAAATGGGGCTTTAAGATGAGTTACTAACATCCAATCGATTGAGGCGGAAAATAATCTACATGCTATAGAGCATTTAATGTGATGACGGTCGCACTGTCTGTCGTCGGATCCTCTCCAAAGTAAGATCCAACGACGGACAGTGCGACCGCCGTCGCATTAAATGCTCTATAGCATGTAGAGTATTTGTCACCATCGTTTGATAGTTTGCTTTTTTCGATCCCACTATGGTAGTGGAGTTGAATTTATTACACAAAGTACAATAATGAATACCTATGTTCTCTTTGGACTTCGCGTTCTTATAGCGAGAAAGCTTTTGACTCTTTTATCGTCTGGAAACTCCAATGAACCTTTCTTCTATAATTCTATTCTATTTTCACACAGCACTGATCATTTACTCATTTTTCCACATTTTGTCAATTGATTCTCACAAAGGAGTCCCACATTATATGAAGTACGGTATCGGGATGAAGAATTGTCGCGTTAACGTGCCACTTTGACGAAGTATTAAAAAACGCCAGGGATGTGGAAAACGGGGTGTCAAAATTATATATACTAGCAATTGCCCCAAGGAAGGTGCAATAATACACCGTTAAGGTAATTGTTAGCGGGTAAGTGAGAACAGGTAGTCCAGTATCTATCATTGCCTAACCAGCCTAACCTATTAATAAGAAAAACAACATCATTGGCAAACACATAAGAATTTCACCGATTGACCAAGTTACAAGATAAAATTGAGGAAGTTGCAGCAATTTCAAATGTGAAGCATTCCAAGTTCTATTTTTGCACATTTAGATATTGGTTATAATTTTGAGGTGCAAAGCTTAGGGCTGAAGCAGAACACCAATGACAACTTTGGCCATGTTGCCATCATAGGTGTATATGAATATATCACTTTCCAAAGCCATTATGTAATCCAATCCTGCCAATATATTTTGAAACTGTTTGATACTTTAGAAAAATGGTTGTCTCATGAGGAGTCAGTGGATAACCTCTCTGCCTACGTCTTTGTTCCCCATCTATATGTTTTTCCTTCCAATGGGAATACCTATGCTACTTCAAAAGGAAATCTTTTCTATTGTAGTTATATCTATTACTACAGTGCAAAATCAGATATACGTTATCAATTGGCGAAAGGAAGAGACAACTAGTCCCATGTCACTTTCAGGGCAATCATAAGCTAAACCATCATATGCACCAATTCTTCAATAAATGATGCACTAGTATACAAACATTTGAAATCTAAACAAAACTTATACCTTTCATTGTGTCTTTCAAAATGAAAGGAAATGGTTATTATATATAAAACTTACAATGGTTCATGCTCCCTCAGGTTAATGCCCCCTTTTTTTTTTTACATTAGAGACTAATCGTAATCTACCATATATTCTATGTGACCAATAATGGAATCATGCTACCATCAGTTCAGTTCACCTTGAGACATGAGTTGGTGGAAGTGAAGACAAGCTTCCACTTTCACCATATGAAGCTGAAGTGACAACTTTGTTCACATTTGTCTCAAACATCTTGGTGCCAAAAACTTTTCTTCATGTCAAGATATATCAAGGGAGAGAAAAACTGTGCAATAAGCAGTACATGATTATATGGTCCTTACGAAGAAAATATATTTGCTGCACTTAACTTTTAGTGGAGTTTACATGTTCAAACCTAGGAAATTGGCAGATATAGAAGATCTACAATCCAAACCTTTAAAGATTTAGGGTTTTGGAATCCAAGGATAAAAAATTACAAGTTACATGAATAGACTTAGAATTTAAATGTTATTATTGGATTGAATGGAAATTGATCCAATCATATGATAATTAACCAGGGAAATGGTCGCTGCAGGAGCAGCATGAATGTACACAAAATCCATACTTTGACCAGCAGGGAGTGACTTTAACCACTTAGGAAATGAATTCGTATTGTTGGCATCTGGTTTGGAGAGACCCCATAAAGGACGATACAATCTTTGGATAGAGAATCCAATAGCTGTCAGTGTCTGGTGTGGATATCTATTTGTGATAGATGCAACATATCCATAATAAGTAGTTCGTGACTGAGTCAAATAAGTCATGAGCTTCTGCGAGATAGCCAACCTAACATCTTCTGCAGATTGTTAACAATAAAGCAGGGTGAGTACTTTTTTTGTAATGAATAATCACCAAGTCATTATTATAGTAGGAGTTGTATAGATTTATCCCATATTATTGGATGAAAATCAGTATTTTCATAGCAGAATAAAAAAAATTAGTTCTTTTCTCAAATATTTACAAACAAACATTTAATTTCTATAAAATGCCACTAAGTGCCAAAAAAATCAAGGTAAAACAATAAAACATAAGAACTGGATGAACTAATATGTTATTTTTAATATAGATTTAATTGCAAAATCCAAAACTATCATTGATTTTGCCCTGTTTATCCAGGATATGTGGCACTACATTATTTTTACCCCTGGCTCATTCCTGTTGAAGTTGAATTGTGGTGGCCAAAATTTAAGATTCAGAGGACTTACTCTGTGGGGAAGTAGGAAGAGAACTCTGTTTAGGTGCAGGAGAGGGCTTTGGCTTTGGCTTTGGAACTGTAGTTGTAGTAGAAGATCCTGAATTTGATCACTATCACTGCCAGAAGAACAACCATTAAAAATATCACCATCAATATCACTGAAACAAACTGGAACCAAATTAATTTCATCCTATAAAACAATAATACCTTGGAGAAGTTGGTTGTTTGCAGCATTTCCACCTTGAAGTCTAGCTAAACTTCCAACTATTGGGCCATTGTTGTAGGTTGCAGGTTCTGTTTGCTGATAATTGTCTCTTGGATTTGCAAAGTTATCATTGTAATCAACCTACAAGAACGTGGTTTTAGCCAAAGGACTGAAGAGGAATTAAGGCTTTTTAGATGTTGGACTCATTAATCTATCTTCATGATAAGGAGGTTTTTAGCCCATCATGGGATTTACAATTATTATACTTGCGACTTAGCTAATGCCAACAGCTGAGATGGATCTACTTCTCCACTGGGGTATTGCAGTTGCTTACCAGCAGAAGACAAATAATCAAAGTAGACTGTCCTGCATCTTGTAAATATAAGCATATCTTGCTCATATCTAAACACAACAATAAAAGCATGGATAACATTCATCAATCCCTGGTTCTAGAGCAATAACCAAAGTACCTAATATTCACATTCTTTGACACCTCCAATTTTAAACATGAGATACCTCATACTTGAGATGGAGGGCAATGAAGGGTTCCCTTCTCTAAATTCTGGTGACAAGAGTTCGTGCATGTTTCTCAATGGGGTCAGCAAAGTTTAGAGCTTGATAATTGGCATGACAATGGATCTTCTGAATTGAATTAGGAAGGTCATTATTTGCAAGACCAGAATCAGCATGAGTGAAGTATAACACATTGTGTTTTTTTACGAAAGGAAGCATCTCATGCTTGTAGAAAGATACATGTACATCAAACAGTGTACAATGATCTGTTTAGCCAAAATACAACAGCAATTTGAACAAAGATTCTCCAACAGCCTGTGACCTTCACAACCCAACAACGGGATCAATTTGAATGGGCCCTCTTCACAAGGGATAATTGTAGAGAAAATACAGCCTCTCTTATTGCAATAGAGATGAAGAATCATCAAGATATATTCCAATGCTCTACCATAAGTGCGATCTCCTTACAAAACCTTTGAAACCCAGCTCAATATGCACCAAATAACAAAAGCTATGAAATGAACTCTCCTTTGCACCGGAAATGAACTCTCTTCAGCAAGTGAAAGAAAACCAGGGTTTTTTTGGTGACTTAATGTTTAGACGGGATTAATTTCTTTGGAAAGTATACAAAACATTGAAAAATCATGCTGGTTTTTCTTAATAAAATTTAAAATTTCATGAGGTGCTGAGAAAGCTCTCTTCCAAAATTGATCAAAAACTATGAACCAAAACAAGGCTAGTGTCTAAGACACCTTTGACCAAGACATTGGAGCCTTCTCCAATGGTTTAACATTTTTATGAGATGGTGGTAAAGACTCAACAATGTGCACATTTTCCATTAGAATATCAATAAAGTGACGGAGATAAAAAAATGTCTTTGAATTCACTGTATCATCACATAAATTTAAAACAGATGTGAGATCTGACATTTTTTGTACTGTTGAAAAAGCATCATATATTACTAAACATTATAAATATAGGGATATTTTATGTTACAATAAACTAAATTACCGAATTGAGGTCACTTGGTAGAGAAATTGCATTCACCTTGGATCAGCCCAAAATGAAGTATTGTCCAAAATTGGTATAACAAGTACCACATTCATAATCTTTGCGATGGAAACCATATCACAAATCTGTAGGATAGGAATTTTTTTATAAATAAACATGACAACATGCTGGAACCAACATTTATAAAGCGGGTTACATGTATATCCTATAGGCCTTTGGGCACTTACTCCTGTTTGCATTTGATTCAATCCTCCATTGGCCTTGAAAATAATATAACCATTATGTTGCTCACCTCGTTCTGCAAATTAAAAATTTTATTAAAGAAATTGCAGTGAACTGCTTCACTGAAAAGTAGGAACTGTAAAAGGGGAAATCTTTGTTGAGAAAAACAAAACCATACTCTTGTGATGCCATGGACGATCAATGCATTGGACAAATTCTTTACTATTAGGCTTTGACCACAGCTTGTATGTCTAGTGATAATCCCGGTTTGGAACAATTAGATATTTTAGAAAGCATACTATATGAAGGCCGAATCCTTCAAAACAAGAAAAATGCAATTAAAATTGCATATCAGAAATTTTAACAGCTAATCTTACTTTTCCAATTTCTTCGATTCATGATGCCTACTGAACTATCCACCTCTAATATATTAGATGATCTACCAATATTTGTATGAAGTTGAGTCTCCTCTGTCAAGACTCGATTCAGACCTATACCTCCAACTGTCTTTAGGAACAAATATCGTGGAATGGTCTGTAAAATAAAATAAAAAGCAGATGAGTAACTTGTCTTCCCAATTGTATCCTCTGCAAATTCTTCTGAATTGAATGAACGTACTCCAAATATTAAACAAATTAGGAAAGTCTACATTTGCTGTTTACAATCTGAGATCTAAAAGAAGGGCTATAAAATTTGAATTAGGTTATCTATGCCACAAAGCTTTCTGATTCAGCAAAAGTATGTTATGTTGAAGTATTTTTCAACAATGTTATGTTGAAATGGCCTTAAGGCAATTTTTTCTATATGGTAACAACATTTTCTGTAATAAATAGAGGATATGTTTATTGTAGGTGAGGTTGAGAGGAGGAATGGAAACATATTCTGGCCTAATATCACTATGAACAAAGGATGGAAAAAAGAAACTACAAGAATCTAGGTTGTTTTAAAACAACACCCCACATTCAAGGTGGAAAACTCAAAAACTCTCTTCATCCTAGAGAAAATTAAGTACAAATATATGCTTTTCAAGGATGATTACAAAGACATACCCGGACAGTCCTTGCTGCTTGCAATACAGTTGTAGTAGCCTTGGTGACAATATGTTGCTTGCTTGACTCTGCATTTTTAGGTTCTTGTCTTCCCATTGCCAACTGTTGTGTAGCTGAATACTGGTGGTAACGAGTTCATTCAACCTAGAATCAGGGATTCCCACAACCACAACAGCCAAAATCCCTAGATTGTTCAATAAAACCTTCTCTACCTGGAGAAATACAACGTTATATTAAGGACCACATATGAAATAGCAAAACATTATCTTAGTTTTCTTAGAAAAATGACTGTAACAATCTAGCTTCATATTTTCATACTTGAAAGTTGAAACTTCAGAAATAAGTTGGTCTGAAAAATCCTTCACCTTATTTTGGAGTTCATTATAATTTATAAGGTCGGCCAACATGCTATTATATATATATGTGAAAAATCTAATAGTTATATTACAGAAAATGATGTAATTGTCATCCATTCAAATAGTACATGCTAAGCTATCATATTAAGGATATTTACCTCAAAAGGATAAAAAACTTCTCCACCACTTTTAATCATGTCCTTGGAACGACCGAGAAGCCATAATCTGCCCTGTTTGTCAATCCATCTAGCATCCCCTATATTCAACCATCCATTTTTACTAAATGAAGTTGCAGTAGCTTGCTTTTGGCCCCAATACTTTTTCATCACATGAGGACCCTTTGTTAATATATTTCCCACATTATATACCTCATTCTCATATAAAAATGTAATGCTTGGTTCAATCTGAATTTCCACATGAGGGGCTGGCTTTCCCAGGAAAACTCCTACAATGTGATCTATGGAAATAGCTTGATTGTGTAATGACATGGAAAACTTTTGTGTGATTCTATGTGTGCCTTCTCCAATTATTGGATCATAGGAAACCATAAAATTCATTGAAGAGCAAGCCTCTGTCATACCTTTATAAACACAGCAAGGTTTCCAGAAGGGAAATAAGATCAGAGGGCACTATTACAATATGATGTAGAAATGGATGATGGCATTAGAGTGTGGCTACGTGAATGATTGTGACATAAAGGTTTGCTATCATTTTATTATGGTTCTTTGCCAACAATGAACAAGATGTTATACTAACCATAAGCTGAAAAAAAATTGAGCTCTTGGAAAAAGTTCAATGGTACCCTCAAGAAGTTGTAGGAATAGGCTTCCTGCTCCATTAAGTATGTTTTTGACAGTTGGAAAACATAGCTCCAATCCTCCATCCTTGTTTTTATAACACAAGTGCAGGAAAATAATAACAAATATGTCACTCAAACACAAAAACAGATTTTTATATTATCAACAAAGCCAAATTTAAGAAGAATAACTATCTTATGATCATTTGGAATTCAAACAACCCAACAATAAAACATGAGCTGCACCAAAAGAAGAAACTAATAAGTTGCATGCAAGTAAATATTGTATATTCGATGTGAATACAGATTCTTGAACAACTTTTCCAAAGGTCTTTAGATGTTAGATGGACTGTAGTATCAAATCTTGTGGTCCCAGAGATGTTAGGTGGACTGTAGTGCCATCATAATACTGATTTTGTAGATTTCCTAGAGTGGCTGACTACAATTTTTTTATTCTGAATTCTACTTGTTTCATAGATGGTAACAACACTTTTTGCAATAAATAGAGGATATATTTATTGCAGTTGAGGTTGAGAGGACGGAGTTGATTTTCTTTTAGCATGGAGTGGTGTTGGTCAAGTACTTAGATGCACGAACATCAAGCAAAGGATTAAAATGCATTGTGGATACAATATGAATATAAATTTACTATCAAACCGAACAAACAGGACTACTGCCTTCTGGGGCACAGATTACCGAAGAGTATAGTATTCATTTTGTTGCCCCTCTACATTGGAAAAAGGTCATCCTTGGAATATTGGATGATCTCATAGACAGGAAGGAGTGAGTGGGATGCGATTAGCCTAATAGGGATATCCTTGTTAAGGAAAGGGCTGGGTTTATCAAGCTTCCATGAGAAAACTGATCCAGTCCATGTAGGATAAGAAATGGGTTTGAGAACAAAGTTGGCTACACAACTCTCCATCAAAATGTATGTTATCTTGAAGTTGGATCCAAAGTAGACATGGTTTCCCTAATTGAATATGTAAAGAGGGGGGTATCTGTATGTGTGATATTTTGCCTTAATGATGTGCATTCTTGATGTGCTATTGTTTAGTAATGTAAAGAGGGGGGGCTGTGGGTGGGGGTATCTGTATGTGTGATCTTTTGGCTTAATGATGTAGATTCTCGATGTGCTATTGTTTAGTAATGTAAATGCTGATATATTCAAAACACACACAAAGGCCTCCAAAGTAGAGAACCATTGCATCCATAAACACACTTCCATTTTTAACAAGATACAGGATGTCCTTGCCTCATATACAAATAAAATAAAATACTACAAAACAACATGCTTCATCCAAGACTTATATGTGGGAGAAAGAAGGTTTACCTCAGAATGAAGTTTTGACATTGGCATCCATTCACCTGGTCCACAAATATTAGAGAGGATAGTTGCTACAGCTGAAACAACATATTTTCCTTCTTTTTGTATCTGCTGAGAAGTATCAGTTTCATGGTCCATCCGCCATGTATCTCCTTTTGGATCTGAATACATTAAACAGTCTTATTAGATAGTTTCTAATTCACGTTGCATGTCTTTAGGACACTATTAAGTAACAGCTTGAAAGAGAAAGTAAGGAGCCACATGGCAACCATAACCTTTGCATTTAAAGTAAAAGTGACAATGAGCTTGCTAAATTTATTATTTCTAGTTCTGTTTTTTAACTGAGAGGAGGTATTTCTCTGGGCAACAATGGATTCCTTCTCCCCACCATGATATGATAACTTGTCAGAGTAGCACACAATACAAGAACAATGAACTATAATATAAATATAGTATTCGGTTATTGCAATTAAGGGGAGGGTGGCTAAAATAAAGTAATTTTTTTTGTTTCTTCTTGTATAAAATGTTCAAATAGCATGGAAAGAAAAGTAGATAGGACAGTACCTTTTAGTTTGGAGTTGGATGCTTTGCATGCCACAAAGGGAGCTTGCATTGGAAGGAACTAGAGAAGACAAGTACAGATGAAGTAGCTGTATTAGTAAATTTAAAAAGCAACTGACAAACGGTTGCAACAGTTATTTATTTACAGACCATATACTCTACAGTTGCTACAGCTGAAACAACATATTTTCCTTCTTTTTGTATCTGCTGAGAAGTATCAGTTTCATGGTTCATCCTCCATGTTTCCCCTTTCGGATCTGAATACATTAAATAGTGATATTATACAATTTCTAATTCACGTTTCATGTCTTTAGTACACTATTAAGTAACATCTTGAAAGAGAAAGTAAGGAGCCACATGGCAACTATAACCTTTGCATTTAAAGTAAAAGTGACAATGAGCTTGCTGAATTTATCATTTCCAATTCTGTTTTTTAACCGATGCTCCGAGAAATAATGGATTCCTTCTCCCCACCATGATATGATAACCTGTCAGAGTAGCACACAACACAAGAACAATGAACTATAATATAAATATAGTATTCGGTTGTTGCGATTAAGGGGAGGGTGGCTAAAATAAAGTAATTTGGAGCTTATTGCGATTGTTTTTTCTTGTATAAAATGTTCAAATAGCATGGAAAGAAAAGTATATAGGATAGTACCTTTCAGTTTGGAGTTGGATGCTTTGCATGCCACAAAGGAAGCTTGCATTGGCGGGAACCGGAGAGGACAAGTACAGATGGAGTAGCTGTACTAGTAAATTAAAAAATTGACTAACAAACTGTTGCAACAGTTATTTATTTACAGACGATATACTCTTTTATGGAGAGTATTTTGAAACAATTCGAGTATCGCAAATATTTGAAACCAATTGAATGTAAAAATAGTATACTTGTAGTAGAAGTTAAAAAATGGGCAACAAATTTACTTTCAAACCAAGTATAGGGGCACGCTGGGGGAAAAAACAGACATAGGTATGAAGTCAATAAGTACAAGCTAAATAAACAGACAGGATAAATGTACAACAGAATTTAAGAATTTAGTATATATTGTGAATTGTTTCTATGTACATATAGTGTAGTGTGAACTGTTTCTCTGATCATAAGAGAGTATTTGAAACAAAATGAGGATTGCGAATATTTGAAACCAATTTAATGTCCAAACAGTCTAAATTGAGTAGAAGTAACAAATGGACAACATATTTACTTTGAAACCAAGTATAGAGAGTACATGGGAAAAAAAATATACATATGTGTAATGACAAGAAGTAGAAGGTAAATATATACATGGATTAAATGTATAGTAGAAGTTAAGAACTGAGTATAATGTGAACTGTTTCTATTTACATAGAGTTTGTTGCATTGTATTTGTAAAAGAAGTGTTTGTTTGATAGAGTATATAGTTTAGAGAGGTGCATTATATGCAAGTAGAAGGGAAATATAATAAATGTACATGTATTGTGGGAGTAGTGGAAGCATGTAATATGTACAATGTTTGTGCATTCCATGTGTGGAAAATGCTAATATATCTATTCAAGAAAAGCATAGGTTATGGATAAGGTAGTACGTACAAGTGAAGGGTAGTAATGGAAATTGAAGAACATGTGGAAATCAAAAAAGAAGGGTTGCTAGGTTGTAAGGAGAGGGAAAAGGAAATTGCAAGCAAAGAGGAGGCTCTAGTCATAAATGCAAGAGGGACTATGGCAATGACAACACTAGGTAATGTTTATGTATTGAACAAGACAAGGGTGGCGGGATACTAAGTCTTTGCGGATCTTGCGCATGGTGTCCCTTTCATGCATATGGATCATGTGTTGAAGGAAGGCTCTTATTTCTGAGAGAAGCTTAATAGTAGGGTGAATTAGATTCAGTGGGATGTTTGAAGTCGATTGGAAGTGTGCTTCAATTTGTTGCAGTGATGCTTGTTGTTCCTTGATTTGCTTGCAGAATTCAGCAATGGTGTTCAGGTATTGCATGTCCATGTTTGTTGTTGAAGAGCTAGGAAGAGAGAAAACAGAGCAATTAAAAGCTTAACATGTTCAAATAATATAGAGTAAAGCAAGGCACATATTTTTTCGTAATTGAATTGCTATACTAACATTTTTTTTTCATAGTATCGAATAAGAAAAGCAAGAAGATATTCACATCATAGATGATAGGAAAAAAAGTTGAAAACTTGTGTAATGGACATTTTGTTGTTTTTTTTTTTTTTTGTTCTATTGTAGAGAGAAAATAATGTTGTAAGCTAATGTTATGGTAGATTCAAGTAGATGAAACAAAACGAAGTTAAGATGTTGGAAGCAAATGAACAGAAATATATGCATGAGTGCAAGAGTGGTTTTTGGGGGGGTGGATGGGGGGAGGGAAGAAGGTGAGGTTGTTTTGCTTTGGTATTTAGCAAGTGACAAGTGATAGTATTTGGTTTTTATGGTGTTGTTTGTTTATTATTTTCTGTGTAACCGAGAAGAGGTGTGGGAAGCAATGCATGGGTATAAGCATATGTGAGCAACTATGTTAAGCAACGTGTACAAGTAGAAGGGAAATCTAATAAATGTACATGTACTATGGTAGTAGTGGAAGAATGTAATATGTACAATGTTTGGGCATTCCATGTGTGGAAAATGCTAATACATCTATTCAAGAAAAGCATAGGTTATGGACAAGGTGGTATGTACAACTAAAGGGTAGTAATGGAAACTGAAGAACGTGTAGGAATCAAAGAAGAAGAGTTGCTAGGTTGTAAGGAGAGGAAAAAGGGAATTGCAAGCAAGGAGGAGGCTCTAGTCATAAATGAAAGAGGGAGTATGGCAACGACAACACCATGTAACGTTTATGTATTGAGCAAAACAAGGGTTGCGGGATACTAAGTCTTTGCAGATCATGCATTGAAGGAAGGCTGTTATTTCTGAGAGAAGCTTAATAGTAGGGTGAATCGGATTCAGTGGGATGTTTGAAGTCAATTGGAAGCGTGCTTCAATTTTTTGCAGTGATGCTTGTTTTTCCTTGATTTGCTTGCAAAAGTCAGCAAGGGTGTTCAGGTATTGCATGTCCATGTCTCTTGTTGAAGAGCTAGGAAGAGAGAAAACAAAGCGATTAAAAACTTAACATGTTCAAATAATATAGAGTAAAGCAAGGCACATATTTTTTTGTAATTGAATTGGTAGACTAACATTTTTTTTTCCATAGTACCGAATAATAAAAGCAAGAAGATATTCACATCATAGATGAAAGGAAAAAAAAGTTGAAAACTTGTGTAATGGACATTTTGTTGTTTTTTTTTGTTTGTTCTATTGTAGAGAGAAAAGAATGTTGTAAGTGTAATGTTATGGTACCGAGAAGAGGTGTGGGAAGCAATGCAAGGGTGTAAGCATATGTGAGCAACTATGTTAAGCAACATGTGGTGCAATTGATCTAGAGGCAATAAAAGTTTCTTCTTGTTTTCTTCGTTGGACAGAAGGGCTATCCTTCATACATGAATAGTGAGAAAAAGAAAAAGATGACATTATGCGTAGGTCAGTGAGTTGTCTAACTCTTGAAACTGCAGTAAATGTTAGCCCTTGTCGATCAATGTTTCCTATGTTGATTGTTAAACCCCAGGCCATACGAAGGAGAAGTTGTTTAGGAGAACCTTTTGTTAAAGGGAGGATTGGGATGTAGGTAGGGTTAGAAGCATCCCATGGTGGGCTTTTGTAGTTGACAAAGTCAACAACAACAAACAAAGGAAGCATAGGTGGAGTAGTGGCGGTGTTGTACAAAATTGAAACAACTTTACCAAGAGCACCATTAACAAGCCCTGCCTCAACCCAAAAGTTTGTTGTAAGCATAACTTGTTGACCAACGGCAAGGAGTACGACCATATATAATTGTTCATCTCATGGTGCAAGCAGTAGTGTTTTTTTCCTAACTTCTGCAGAAAAGTTTGTTGTAAGCATAACTTGTTGACCAACGGCAAGGAGTACGACCATATATAATTGTTCATCTCATGGTGCAAGCAGTAGTGTTTTTTTCCTAACTTCTGCAGAACATAATGCAATTGGGACATTTAGTTGTTTAAGCATTTGTTTGTTGTGTAAGGCAATGGAATTGTTAGTTGAGAACAAATGGGTGGATTGATCAAATACGCGGTTCTCGGTTTGAGAGAGGGAAGAGGATGTCCTTGACATAAGAAGGGTCCAATCGGGAATAGTTGGTGTTGCATTCCTAAGATTGAGGAGAAGTTGGAGAAACTGAATCTGAGAAGGGTCATCTCCTTGTTGACGGAAAACCATTGAGAGGGTTATGAATGTGTCAAAGGTATGGCAAAGTGTGTTTCCACATGATGCTCCTACATACATGGGGATATCTTTAACAGGTGGAAGTTGACCAAGGTCACCTACGAGGATGATAGAGCAGCCTCCAAAAGGGGAAGTTTGATGGGAAGGGAATGCTTTCCGAAGACAAGAGTCAATGTTGGATAAAAGCTTTCATCCAATGAAACTCATCTCATCAATTAGCACATAACGTATATGGAGGAGTCGTTCTTGAAGGTTTGCAAGGGCTTGGCCCTCAAGAGGAAGCATAGTATTTATTGGTATCCGAAGGGCAGAATGTATTGTAAGGGAATTTATGTTAAATGCCGCGATGCCAGTTGGAGCAAGCAGGAGAAGAGGGGATGAGTTATTTGGAGATGATGAAGAGAAGGCAGCTTGCAAGCATCCAATTAAGTAAGATTTTTATGTGCCTGTAGTTCCTTGGATGATCATACGTAATGGTTTTGTGGTAGTGTGTTGTGTGTAGTGGGGTGATTCCATGAAGATGGGTAACACTTTTTTGCCAAATTTGGCGATGAAAACCTGATTTTTAACTCATGTGCTAGATAGAAGCCCTCAAAACGCATATATGCCATGTGAATTTTGACTTGCAGTAAAAAAA
>LPNX011196612.1:155187-157687 GCA_001517045.1 Pseudotsuga menziesii
ATTCATGATGTTGATGGTGATGATGATGATGAGGATGATGATGATGATGATGATGATGATGATGATGATGATGATGATGATGTTCATGAAATTGATGGTGCGGATGATGAGGATGAGGATGATGATGAATAATGATGATGTTCATGATGTTGATAGTGAGGATGATGATGATGATGTTCATGATGTTGATGGTGATGAATGATGATGATGATGATGATGATGAAGGTGATGTTCATGGTGAGGATGATGATGATGTTCATGATGTTGATGGTGATGATGATGATGATGATGTTCATGATGTTGATGGTGATGATGATGAGGAGGATGATTATGATGATGTTGATGATGTTGATGTTGATGATGAGGAGGATGATAATGATGATGTTCATGATGTTGATGGTGATGATGATGATGTTCACGATGTTGATGGTGATGATGATGAGGATGATGATGATGATGTTCATGATGTTGATGATGTTGATGTTGATGATGAGGAGGATGATAATGATGATGTTCATGATGTTGATGGTGATGATGATGATGTTCACGATGTTGATGGTGATGATGATGATGATGATGTTCATGATATTCGTGATGTTGATGATGTTGATGATGTTCGTGATGTTGATGATGTTCATGATGTTGATGATGTTGATGGTGATGATGATGAGGATGATGATGATGATGTTCACGATGTTGATGGTGATGATGAATGATGATGAATGATGATGATGATGATGACGATGATGAAGGTGATGAGGATGATGAGGATGATGAGGATGATGTTGATGGTGATGATGATGATGAGGATGTTCATGATGTTCATGATGTTGATGATGATGATGTTCACGATGTTGATGGTGATGATGAATGATGATGATGAGGATGAGGATGATGATGTTCATGATGTTGATGGTGATGATGATGATGATGTTCATGAGGATGATGATGAGGATGATGATGTTCATGATCATGAAATTGATGGTGCGGATGATGAGGATGATGATGATGATGAATGATGATGATGTTCATGATGTTGATAGTGAGGATGATGATGATGATGTTCATGATGTTGATGGTGATGATGATGAGGATGATGATGATGATGAATGATGATGATGTTCATGATGTTGATAGTGAGGATGATGATGATGATGTTCATGATGTTGATGGTGATGATGATGATGTTCATGATGTTGATGATGAGGATGATGATGAGGTTGATGATGTTGATGATGTTCATGAAATTGATGGTGCAGATGATGATGATGATGATGAATGATGACGATGTTCATGATGTTGATAGTGAGGATGATGATGATAATGTTCATGATGTTGATGGTGATGAATGATGATGATGATGATGATGAGGATGATGATGATGAAGGTGATGTTCATGGTGAGGATGATGATGATGTTCATGATGTTGATGGTGATGATGATGATGATGATGTTCATGATGTTGATGGTGATGATGATGAGGAGGATGATGATGATGATGTTCATGATGTTGATGTTGATGATGAGGAGGATGATAATGATGATGTTCATGATAGTGATGGTGATGATGATGATGTTCACGATGTTGATGGTGACGACGATGATGATGATGTTCATGATGTTCGTGATGTTGATGATGTTGATGATGTTGATGGTGATGATGATGAGGATGATGATGATGATGTTCACGATGATGAATGATGATGAATGATGATGATGATGATGACGATGATGAAGGTGATGAGGATGGTGAGGATGATGAGGATGCTGTTGATGGTGATGAGGATGATGAGGATGTTCATGATGTTCATGATGTTGATGATGATGATGTTCACGATGTTGATGGTGATGATGAATGATGATGGATGAGGATGATGATGTTCACGATGTTGATGGGCATGATGACTGAGGATGATGAGGAGGATGATGATGATAAGGATGATGTTGATGGTGATTAGGATGATGAGGATGTTCATGATGTTCATGATGTTGATGATGAGGATGATGATGATGATGTTGACGGTGATGATGATGAGGATGGTGATGATGATGTTCACGATGTTGATGGTGATGATGAGGATGATGATGAGGATGATGATGATGATGTTGACGGTGATGATGATGAGGATGGTGATGATGATGTTCACGATGTTGATGGTGATGATGAGGATGATGATGAGGATGATGATGATGATGTTCATGATGTTGATGGTGATGATGATGATGAGGATGATGATGATGTTCATGATGTTGATGATGAAGATGATGATGAGGATGATGATGATGATGTTGATGATGTTGATGGTGATGAGGATGAGGATGATGTTCATGATGATGACTGAGATGATGATGATGTTCATGAAATTGATGGTGCGGATGATGAGGATGATGATGATGATGAATGATGATGGTGTTCATGATGTTGATAGTGAGGATGATGATGATGATGTTCATGATGTTGATGGTGATGAATGAGGTTGATGATGATGATGAGGATGAT
>LPNX011196612.1:162687-181741 GCA_001517045.1 Pseudotsuga menziesii
CCCTCAACTTCTTGCACACACCCTGTTATCTGTGGAGAAGTGATGGCCATGTCGCTCATTACTACATCGAGAGCATGTATAGATTCCACTTGAGAAATTTGTTTTCATTTTTGGATATGATTCCTTGCATATGGAGCAAACATGAAGTGGGTGGAGGCGAGCAAGTCGATTAAGAAAGCAAGCGTGACCATCTGGAAAGGGGGTGGTTGGAGGCGGGGGTGTAGTGGGTGTGTGCATTGGGGTAGGGTTGATTGAATCATTGATGTTTCCACTCATAGATTGATAAGTAAGATGTCTATGCACATTTTGGCGGTCCTTTGTTTGGCTATAAAGAATCCTTCTACGTGCATTTATTTGGTCACGTGTAGTATTGGGCAACATGGGTTGTTGAAGAGGAGTTTGCCTTGAACCTGGAGGAGACATTGATGGAAGTTTCAAATGTTATAAATGTGTAATTTTAAGAAAAAGTTGAGGCATGTACATTAAAAGCAAGATATGCAAAGTACAAATAAGAAGGTATGTCTACATATAGAAAATAACGCATTGCAAAAGTTTTTGCAAGAAATAACGTAAAAAGCAGTTTTTGTGAGGTATGTGGAGCATTTATGTATGTGAAAAGCAACCAAGGAGTAGCATAGTAGAAAAAAGAAATGCACATATATGCCATAATAAACATTGTATACATGTAAGAAAACGTGAAATGTTTTATGGATAGATATGTATGACGTGCTTTAAAAATAAACACGTAATGTATATGATAACACATCTGCCATGTGAGCACAAAATTTATAGTAGCTAATTACATTGCAGATATTTGAAAAAAGACAGGAAAGTAAGGGAAAAGTATATATACAAGAAATGAAGGAAGGAAAGTGGGGGGGGGGTGGTAGGATATAGTGATCATGATGAAGTGGAAGAAACATAATTGGGTTGAGATGAAGCGGAATGCATTTGGAGAGATGGGATGGTGTATTGTAGGGTACAATATGTTGAAGCAAGGACCGAGCGAAGAGTAAGATGTGGAAGGGTGAGTAAAAGTGGTGGTTGGAATAGCCAAGAGTGGAGTATATGAAGGGGAGTACTGGAGTACTGAATTGGCAATGGTTGTCTTCAAACGTGTACTGGAGTTGAAAGTCTCCGTCTTAATGGACAAGGTGAACAAGTATCAGTGCGAATTTACGTGTAGAGAGAGATCCTTTATGGCCGAGGGCTCAGTGGTGAGTAGGCATAAATCCTTTGCAGAGACACCAAGTAGTTTTTTGGCTGCATCATCAAAAGCTGTGGCCCCGTTGATCTGGCTGGTGTGGTCTTGCAAGGAAAGCTTTAAAATGTATCTGTAGTCACATTCTGTGAATTTACCATCACATTTGCTGCAATGCCAAGTGTTGAAAGCTCTATGTGCAAATTTCTTCATGCATTGAACACCATCAACAAAGAGAGGGCATGGAAGGAAGTGGAAGTCATCCATGTTAATGTTAACAATGGAAGCGCGCACAAAGAACCAAAGGTTATTATCAGAGGGTTGCATGCTTTGCAAGTCAGAAATTGTTTTAGATGGGTGTGTTTGAGACATAGAGCCTATGTATTTGCGGCTCAAGGATGGCGACGCAATGTGAAATCCATGATTAGTGTACCATTTTTGAAGGCGATGGGTTGCCTCAATATCTGGATTGATAAGGATGGTACTACTGGGAACACTTCCAATTGTTTTACCATTGTAATATGTAAGATGACCACCCTTTATTGCAAGGATAGGTGGTGGGTTGAAGGAGTATAGTGAAGTGACATGTGAACCCTCAGTGTGGCAATGATGACCCCAAAGTGTGACATCAATGCTAAAATAGGATGTGTCTCTGAGGCAAACGGTTCTCCTACTTGTTTCAGAACCGTATTTTTTTCGAATTGTAGATGAAGGTGAGACAGAGCTAACAAGGCCAATCAGGTCAACCATGGAATTTGAAGGTAAACATTGGAGGTCATTGATTATTTTAAAGTGGAAGGAATGTAAAGGAATGGAGGGGAATGCATCGAGGCAAGGGTGGATGGTCGATGCAGATGAAAGGACAATCTCAAGATGGTTGTTCAAATCATTATATGAAGGGTTTCTTGTTTTGATTGTGCCATTCGAGATAGTGTACACTGTCCCGATTTCAACAAGGGAATAGAAGGTGTCAACAAAGTTGTTAAAGGCAGAGACATGGATCTCTTCTCCAGAACAATCAATAAGGTCAAAGCCAAATATTTTCCCTGGGCTGCGTTGGTTGGTGTATTCATGGATGGGTGTCTTGGCAAGCACACGACCTTGGATGCACCATTTTTTATAGTTGGAATTGAGTGCTTTGAATGGAATTATAGTTTTTGGCATGGGTATTGGTGTATCTGATGCTTGGGATGAGTGAACATCGCTTTCTTGTATGGGGCGGCTGGATTGGCTAGTTGATGAACCAATTGGAATGCCAAAGCTAGTCGGTAGTAAAAGATGAACAGGGCTCCCAACAATGGCAAGCTTGTGGTGGACCAGTTCAAGATCGAGTATTGTAATAGTCCTGTAGGAGAAGAAGTAAAGAATTAGTAAACGTATTATAAAATTGATGATGTTGGTGGTAGGTAAAAATGTAGAAGCTAAGCTACCTAAGAGAGGGCTTAAAATAATGGGCAGAAAAGTACGTATTATTATGGATGATAGTGCAGGTGCACTTGGCGAGCTTTATGAGAGAGCCTTCTTGGAGTTCTCCATTTGATATGAGGGATTTGAAGGTAGTTTGGAGCAAAGTCTAGTGCGTGTTGTTACCATCTGAGATAGTAATTCAGAAACATGGAGTAGTTGCATTTGTTGGTCCGAATGGGTGGAGTGAAAAAACCTGCAAAAGTGGTTGAAGATGTACAACACCAGACAACAAAGAATATATCGTATTTTCTGTCAAGGGTGCCTCCATTATGCGGGGAAAACACTGAGAGAAAGAGGAAACAAATGTGTAAGTATATGAAAATTTTGTTTTGTGTATATATACATATATGTATATATATATACTATTGCACGAGTGACATACAACCATGCGATACATACAATGAAACTGTAGCAGGCAGAAGAGTAGAATGTACAAGAGTGCCATCTATATACTATTTTTTTTAATATAATGCGAGAAAAAAACATGCAATGAAACTATGCAAATTTAGGTTGTAAATGCTTAAAGTGTATTAGAGGCACGATCCAGCAAGGAATTTATTGGATACTTTGGCCCTTCTCGACATATCCCTTCCGGTCAACCGACTGTCTCATTACGATCCTCATTCTGTGTTTTATTTAGTCCAATTCTCGTCGCTTCAATACACCCCTCATTCTACTTTTCTGATGCAAAACAGTCTATTTGTCCTCTAATCTTCCATATCTAGGTTTGCATTCTTTTTCATCAGTGTATAGGGAGGAGATTCAAACCAATGATGTGATGCACAAGTCAACAAAGGGCTTGACTATCTTCTCTCTCTGAATGCAGGTATTTTTTTCCTTGTGTGTCATCACTGTATAATTATGTGTTATTCAAAAGATTGATTATCACGTGTTATTCAAAAAATTGAATAAAAATTATATAATTAGTTCAAATATATGAAACTACTCTTCATATGCTTCTTGATCTAATACTTGTAATATAAGACAATAATCATAATACTAAATTGGAATAATACTAAAAGCAGATACATTTGGGGATCTCTCTGATAGCTGTAAAGTCGGAGAATTCCAGCCATCCAACCAAAATGGGGACAAAAAAGCATAAAGTTTGCCAAGGGTATACTTTTATGATCATTCCTGTAGCAACAGGTCAGAAAATCTAGCTGAAATAAATCATGAGAGACCAAGAAACATATGAATCAGGAGCATAACAAGAAGGCTGATAGGCACATCCATGTCAGCAAAAGAACCATTCATTCAAACTGAATGCTTGTGCCTCATAAAGAGAGTGAAAGGGAAAAGCCTGACACAAGCCAAAATAACTAAAATATCCCATGATCAATGATCATACCATCTAAAGATCCAGAAAATTCCCCATGCCCCGGGGCCAATGAAAGAGCCTGTTTGGAGAGACTGTCAGCCTGCTAGTTATGCTCGCGGTAGATATGATTGATGGTCACTAAAGGGACATGGTGCAGCAGAGAAAGAATGTCATCACACATTTGAATCAGAAGTGGGGTGTTCAATGAAGCAGTTCTCTTCACCCAAGAGATGATAACCTATGAATCCCCAAATGAATGGCAACCGAAAGTAGTGGCCAAATAGGAAGAAGCTCTAATTTGGTGCTGGTC
Organism: Pseudotsuga menziesii; assembly: GCA_001517045.1. NCBI lineage: Eukaryota > Viridiplantae > Streptophyta > Pinopsida > Pinales > Pinaceae > Pseudotsuga > Pseudotsuga menziesii. Next base: position 166,987 of record LPNX011196612.1, read on the forward strand.
CATCTATTATCCTATTTTATGAGCTTGTTGGCTATTTATAACCATAAAATAAATAAAAAAATTTAATTCCATAAAATAAGCATAAATTTTTTTAATTCCATGCATAAGCAAAGTTATTTTATTTGTGAAATGTACCAAAACAATCCTCAATAACTACTTCAGATTTGCATCATAACTTCATACCAAATTTACCCTTCAACAAACTTTCAAATATGTGTATTGAAGAGAAGGCTCTTCTTTGCAAAGAAGTGCCACATTTTTTCGTTACATTCCTCTCTAAGATCACCTTTAGAATGCAGAAGAATTCCATAAATGCAGATACATTTGTGGATCTCTTTGATAGCTATAAAGCTGGATAATTCCATCCATCCAACCAAAATGGGGACAGAAAAGCATAAAGTCTGCCAAGGCCAGACTTTTATCATCATTCCTGTAGCAACAGGTCAGAAAATCTATCTGAAATAATTCATGAGAGACCAAGAAACATATGAATCAAGAGCATAACAAGAAGGCTGATAGGCACATCCATGTCAGAAAAAGAACCATTCATTCAAACTGAATGCTTGTGCCTCAAAAAGAGAGTGAAAGGGCAAAGCTTGGCACAAGCCAAAATAACTGAAATATCCCATGATCAATGAGCATAACATCTAAAGATCTAGAAAATTCCCCATGCCCTGGGGCCAACGAAAGAGCTTGTTTGGAGAGACTGTCACCGTGCTAGTTATGCTCGCGGTAGATATAATTGATGGTCACTTCAAAAGGGACATGATGCAGCAGAGAAAGAATGCCATCACACCAGTGACTCAGAAGTGGGGTGTTCAATGAAGCAGTTCTCTTCACCCAAGAGATGATAACCTGTGAATCCCCAAATACAGATAACAGAGGGATCCCCAAATGAATGGCAACTGAAAGTAGTGACCAAATAGGCAGAATCTTTAATTTGGTGCGGGTGCATTTATTATCCTAGGTTAAGAGCTTGTTGGCTATTTATAACCATAACATAATATAAAAAAAATAATTCCATAAAATAAGCATAATTTTTTTTAATTCCATGCATAAGCAAAGTTATTTTATTTGTGAAATGTACCAAAACAATCCTTAATAACTACTTTAGATTTGCATCATAACTTCATACCAAATTTACCCTTCAACAAAATTTCAAATATGTGTATTGAAGAGAAGGATCTTCTTTGCAAAGAAGTGCCACATATTTTTCATTACATTCCTCTCTAAGATCACCTTCAGAATGCAGAAGAATTTCGCAAATGCAGATACATTTGCGGGTCTCTCTGATAGCTATAAAGCTGGATAATTCCAGCCATCCAACCAAAATGGGGACAGAAAAGCATAAAGTCTTCCAAGGGTAGACTTTTATCATCATTCCTATAGCAACTTGTCAGAAAATCTATCTAAACTAATTCATGAGAGACCAAGAAACATATGAATCAGGAGCATAACAAGAAGGCTGATAGGCACATCCATGTCAGAAAAATAACCATTCATTCAAACTGAATGCTTGTGCCTCAAAAAGAGAGTGAAAGGGAAAATCCCGGCACAAGCCAAAATAACTAAAATATCCCATGATCAATGATCATACCATCTAAAGATCCAGAAAATTCCCCATGCCCCGGGGCCAACGAAAGAGCCTGTTTGGAGAGACTGTCAGCCTACTAGTTATGCTCGTGATAGACATGATTGATGGTCACTAAAGGCACATGATGCAGCAAAGAAAGAATGTGATCACACCAATGACTCAGAAGTGGGGTGTTCAATGAAGCAGTTCTATTCACCCATGAGATGATAACCTGTGAATCCCCAAATACAGATAAGAGAGGGATCCCCAAATGAATGGCAACCGAAAGTAGTGCCCAAAGAGCTAGAAGCTCTAATCTGGTGTTGGTGAGTCTATTATCCTAGGTTAAGAGCTTGTTGGCTTTTTATAACCATAATATAATAAAAGTTATTTAATTCCATAAAATAACAATATTTTTTTTTTTCCATGCATAAGCAAAGTTATTTTCTTTGTGAAATGTGCCAAAATAATCCTCAATAACTACTTCAGATTTGCATAATAACTCCATAGAAAATTTACCCGTTAACAAACTTTCAAATATGTCTATTGAAGAGAAGGCTCTTCTTTGCAAAGAAGTGCCACATTTTTTCGTTACATTCCTCTGTAAGAGCACATTGAGAATGCACAAGAATTCTGCAAATGCAGATACATTTGGGGATCTCTCTGATAGCTATAAAGTCGGAGAATCCCAGTCATCCAACCAAAATGGGGACATGAAAGCATAAAGTTTGCGAAGGGTAGACTTTTCTCATCATTCCTGTAGCAACAGGTCAGAAAATCTATCTTAAATAATTTGTGAGAGACCAAAAAACATATGAATCAGGAGCATAACAAGAAGGCTAATAGGCACATCCATGTCAGCAAAATAACAATTTATTCAAACTGAATGCTTGTGCCTCATTAAGAGAGTGAAAGGGAAAATCCCGGCACAAGTGAAAATAACTGAAATATCTCATGATCAATGATCATACCATCTAAAGATCCAGAAAATCCCCCATGCCCCAGGGCAAATGAAAGAGCCTGTTTGGAGAGACTATCAGCCTGCTAGTTATGCTCACGGTAGATATAATTGATGGTCAGTAAAGGCACATGATGCAGCAGAGAAAGAATGTCATCACACCAATGACTCAGAAGTGGGGTGTTCAATGAAAAAGTTTTGTTCACCCATGAGATGATAACCTGTGAATCCCCAAATACAGATAAGAGAGGGATCCCAAAATCAATGGCATCCAAAAGCAGTGCCCAAAGAGCCAGAAGCTCTAATCTGGTGTTGGTGCATGTATTATCCTAGGTTAAGATCTTGTTGGATATTTATAACCATAATATAATAAAAATTATTAATTCCATAAAATAACGATAAATTTTATTACTTCCATGCATAAGCAAAGTTATTTTCTTTGTGAAATGTGCCAAAAAAATCCTCAATAACTACTTCAGATTTGCATCATAACTTCATACCAAATTTACCCTTCAACAAACTTTCAAATATGTCTATTGAAGAGAAGGCTCTTCTTTGCAAAGAAGTGCCACATTTTTTCCTTACATTCCTCTGTAAGAGCACCTTGAGAATGCACAAGAATTCCGCAAATGCAGATAGCTGTAAAGTCGAAGAATTCCAGTCATCCAACCAAAATGGGGAAAGAAAAGCATAAAGTCTACTAAGGGTAGACTTTTTCTCTTCATTCCTATAGCAACAGGTCAAGAAATCTATCTGAAATCATTCATGACAGACCAAAAAACATATGAATCAGGAGCATAACAAGAAGGCTGATAGGCACATCCATGTTAGCAAAAGAACCATTCATTCAAATTGAATGCTTGTGCCTCATAAAGAGAGTGAAAGGGAAACGCCCGGTACAAGCCAAAATAACTAAAATATCCCATGATCAATGATCATACCATCTAAAGATCCAAAAAATCTCGTATGCCTCAGGGCCAACGAAAGAGCCTATTTGGAGAGACTGTCAGGCTGCTAGTTATGCTCGCGATAGATATGATTGATGGTCACTAAAGGGACATGATGCAGTAGAGAAAGAATGTCATCACACCAATGAATCAGAAGTGGCATGTTCAATGAAGTAGTTCTGTTCACGCAAGAGATGCTAACATGTGAATCCCCAAATACAGATAAGAGAGGGATCCCCAAATGAATGGCAATCGAAAGTAGTGCCCAAAGAGCCAGAATCAACCCCCATCCCTTAGTGTCTCCTTTGTGATCCGTTGGTCCTCCGTGTGTTTTCAAGTTGAGTCTGTGTAAAACCTTCGTGCTGATTGTTGGGCCTTCCGAATGTTTTGGAGGTAAAGGTGAGAACCCAGTCTGGGCTTCTCCGCAAGTGACAGCATTGATGGTGGAAGGTTTCTGGTCACTTGCTTGCTCTGCCCTCCCATTTTTCCTACAAGTTTCAGTGTTCATGTGTTTTGCATCTCTTTGCTGAGCATTGTTCATAGGCTTTGCCATGACTGTTGAGTTGGTCAGAATCGTAGGTGTCCGGCGATTCTGGAGTGCCGTGGGCGATTCCTGGAGAGGCAATCCTGTGAAAGAGCTCGTCTGAAACATGAAGTGTTTTTTTCTTAGTTTGGCATTTCTTCTGAATTTATTATATAGCTTGATATTCATGGAGGAGGTGGTTGAACATCTTGTCATGGCGACCACCCCTCCTTGCTGCCTAAATGGTGTTTACTGGTCAGATTTAGTTTGCGTGGGATTGCATAGAGAAGTTGCATTGTTTCTAGTTGCAGGAATTCTTATTCAAAGAGCCAAAGAACTAAAAAAACATAGGTGCATATATTATCCCAGGTTAAGAGCTTGTTGGCTATTTATAACCATAACATAATAAAAGTTTTTTAATTCCATAAAATAAGCATAACAATTTTTAATTCCATGCATAAGAAAAGTTATGTTATTTGTGAAATGTACCAAAACAATCCTCAATAACTACTTCATATTTGCATCATAACTTCATACCAAATTTACCCTTCAACAAACTTTCAAATATGTGTATTGAAGAGAAGACTCTTCTTTGCAAAGAAGTGCCACATTTTTTTCATTACATTCCTCTCTAAGATCACCTTCAGAATGCAGAAGAATTCCACAAATGCAGGTACATTTGCGGATCTCTCTGATAGCTGTAACGACGGAGAAGTCCAACCATCCAACCAAAATTGGGATAGAAAAGCATAAAGTCTTCTAAGGGTAGACTTTTATCATCATTCTTGTAGCAACAGGTCAGAAAATCTATCTGAAATAATTCGTGAGAGACCAAGAAACATATGAATCAGGAGCATAACAAGAAGGATGATAGGCACATCCATGTCAGCAAAAGAACCATTCATTCAAAATGAATGCTTGTGCCTCATAAAGAGAGTGAAAGGGCAAAGCCTGGCACAAGCCAAAATAACTGAAATATCCCATGATCAATGATAATACCATCTAAAGATCCAGAAAATTCCCCATGCCCTGGGGCCAACGAAAGAGCCTGTTTGGAGAGTCTGTCAACCTGCTAGTTATGCTCGCGATAGATATGATTGATGGTCACTAAAGGCACATGATGCAGCAGAGAAAGAATGTCATAACACCAATGACTCAGAAGTGGGGTGTTCAATGAAGCAGTTTTGTTCACCCATGAGATGATAACCTGTGAATCCCCAAATACAGATAAGAGAGGGATCCCCAAATGAATGGCAACCGAAAGCAGTGCCCAAAGAGCCAGAAGCTCTAATCTAGTGTTGGTGCATCTATTATCATAGGTTAAGAGCTTGTTGGCTATTTATAACCATAATATAATAAAAGATATTTAATTCCATAAAATAACAATAATTTTTTTAAATTCCATGCATAAGCAAAGTTATTTTCTTTGTGAAATGTGCCAAAACATTCCTCAATAACTACTTCAGATTTGCGTAATAACTCCATAGCAAATTTACCCTTTAGCAAACTTTCAAATATGTCTATTGAAGAGAAGGACCTTCTTTGCAAAGAAGTGCCACATTTTTTTGTTACATTCCTCTCTAAGAGCACCTTCAGAATGTAGAAGAATTCCAAAACAATCCTCGATAACTTGAAAACACGTGGAGGACCAGTGGATCACGAAGCAAACACAGGGGGATGGGGGTTAAGTGCCAGGACCACCGGATCGCGAAGAGGACACGCGGAGAACCACCGGATTGCAAAGACTGTAATGTGCCAAAACAATCCCCGATAACTACTTCAAATTTGCATAATAACTCCATAGCAAATTTACCCTTTAACAAAATTTCAAATATGTCTATTGAAAAGAAGGCTTTTGTTTGCAAAGAAGTGCCACATTTTTTCGTTACATTCTTGTCTAAGAGCCCCTTCAGAATGCAGAAGAATTCCGTAAATGCAAATACATTGGGGGATCTATCTGATAGCTGTAAAGTTGGAGAATCCCAGTCATCCAACCAAAATGGGGACAGGAAAGCATAAAGTTTGTGAAAGGCAGACTTTTCTCATCATTCCTGTAGCAACAGGTCAGAAAATCTATCTTAAATAATTCATGAGAGACCAAAAAACATATGAATTAGGAGCATAACAAGAAGGATGATAGGCACATCCATGTCAGCAAAATAACCATTCATTCAAACTGAATGCTTGTGCCTCATAAAGAGAGTGAAAGGGCAAAGCCAGGAACAAGCCAAAATAACTGAAATATCCCATGATCAATGATCACACCATCTAAGGATCCAAAAAATCCCCCATGCCCCGGGGCCAACGAAAGAGATTTTTTGGAGAGACTGTCAGCCTGCTAGTTATGCTCACGGTAGATATGATTGATGGTCAGTAAAGGCACATGATGCAGCAAAGAAATAATGTCATCACACTAATGACTCAGAAGTGGGGTGTTTTTCTGAACATGTTCAGAGAAAAATGCTGTGAATCCCCAAATACAGATAAAAGAGGGATCCCAAAATGAATGGCATCTGAAAGCAGTGCCCAAAGAGCAAGAAGCTCTAATCTGGTGTTGGTGTGTTTATTATCCTAGGTGAAGAGATTTTTGGCTATTTATAACCATAATATAATAAAAGTTATTTAATTCCATAAAATAACAATAAATTTTATTACTTCCATGCATAAGCAAAGTTATTTTCTTTGTGAAATGTGGCAAAACAATCCTTAATAACTACTTCAGATTTGCATAATAACTCCATAGCAAATTTACCCTTCAAAAAAATTTCAAATATGTCTATTGAAGAGAAGTCTCTTCTTTGCAAAGAAGTGCCACATTTTTTCGTTACATTCCTCTCTAAGACCACCTCCAGAATGCAAAAGAATTCCACAAATGCAAATACATTTGGGGATCTCTCTGATAGCTTAAAAGTCAGAGAATTCTGGCCCTCCAACCAAAATGGGGACAAAAAAGCATAAAGTCTGCCAAGGGCAGACTTTTATCATCATTCCTGTAGCAATAGGTCAGAAAATCTATCTGAAATATTTCGTGAGAGACCAAGAAACATATGAATCAGGAGCATAACAAGAAGGCTGATAGGCACATCCATGTCAGCAAAAGAACCATTCATTCAAATTGAATGCTTGTGCCTCATAAAGAGAGTGAAAGGGAAAAGCGGGCTCTTGCTACAAGATGGGCTCTTTCACAGGAGGGGCTCTCAAGAAATCACCTCGTGACAATCCAGAATCACCGGACAAGAGTCACGGCTCTCCAGAAATCACTGGACTGTAGAAGGAAGAGAATTGTTTGGAAACCAATGTGCATTTTGTTGTCTATTCAACCAACCATGCTTCTCTGCGTGTCATCTTCGTGATCCGCTGGTTCTCCACGTGTCTTCTTCGTGATACGCTGGTCTTCCGTGTGTCTTCAAATTGACTCTTGCTGGGTAGTAAAGAACTTCGTTGTTGATAGCTCGGCCTTCCGGATCTTTTGGAGGTAAAGGTTAGAACCCAGTTCGGGCTCGTTCACAAGTGACAGCATTGATGGTTGGACCTGGGACTTAACCCCAATCCCCAAGTTGTTAGTTGATTAAGGTTTTCGGTTGGTGTCTTAATTTGTCGTAGTTGGCAATACAAGAAACCTATGCAAAATGCACAGTGCAAGAGGAGACATGCGTAAAAGTAGCACTGGAAGGAGGGACAATGACATCTACAGTTGTTGAGAACAGAACTTCAGAGGAGAATGCCTAACGGCGTTGCATTCAAGTCTGTGCCTTGATTTCATTGAAGATGCAAGTGAAAATTCCAAAATATGTTCAATTATAAGTTTTAGTACAATTGTCTATATTTGAACTTATTCTTTACTTTGCATGTGGAATCATCCATCTCTCCTATTACATTTCATTACTTATGACTTAATGCTTTATACAAAACAGTTTAGAAAATTTCATTTGAGCTAGAGTTTGGTGAAGTGGAAAATCCGAAGGGGACACAGTTTTAGTTTTTTCTTCTAGATTGTTTTAGGATTTTTGAAAGTTTTAGAGAGAGACCCTCAAAACCTCTAGGGCATGGAAAACAATATTTGAAACTTTAACTTATAAAACTATGCCAAACATCAATTTTTTGCAGAATTTCTACTTAAAACTTTTTCTTGCACCCTCTTGGATAGGCAACTTGCCTTACTCATTTATCATTTATTCTCAACATGGTAGAACTCCATGGACATTGATTTGATTCATATGAAAGTGATAACATAAATGTAAGGTCTTTGGACTGGAATGAATTTAGAATCCATTAATTAAAAAGGGTAAATGACTTGCAGAGTGCACTCTACACTTGATGGATTCCAAAGCCCCAAAATTAAAAAAAAGGGTTCCTGCTCATGTGTAAAATTCTGGTTCCCTCAGGCAATCTATAAGAATCCATTAATTAAAATGGGAAAATGACTTGTAGAGTGCACTATGCACTGAATGGATTTTAAAGTCTCGAAATAAAAAAAAGGCGTCATCCTCGTGTGTAAACTTTCGGTTCCCTCAGGGAATCTACAGAGACTATTCACAACTTGTGTTACAAGCATTTACAGATAAAAAGTTTCTAGCGTGTGTCAAAATGCTTGTTGACGTAAGGAATTTAAGAAAACTCCATGAAAGACTTTGACCTTTTTTTTTGTAGCTTGTTATTTTATTTTATTCCTATTAAGAAAATCTGCAAAATCTTACTACATATGCAATTCCTCTCGTGCCTTTTAATAGCTATGCACCCAGAGAATACAGGGGCACTCCATTGGTCTAGCGTCTACGTGCATATAGTTATGTGCATTATAGAAGGTTCACTAAATCTAAAAGATGTATTCCATGCATTGAACATAGACATTCATCTGCTTACAAATTGGATAAAGGTAAGCAACTCTAACATCTTTGCTCTCTTGGTTCTATTTTTAATACCACCAGTGATTTTTAAGTTTAGTTTTTCATAATGAACATTTTTCAATTTTAATGCCTAGCAACCAAAGTGACATTGATACAGTTTGTTTTGGTAGCAATTGTTGGGATTAATTTTAGAAAATTGCTTCTCGCCCCTTTCTTTCAAACAAATTTTAATCCTTTATCCATTTTGGTTTCCTTAAATACAAATGTTTCTTGATTGCATAATTCTATATTTTCCATTTCTTAGCTGCCTGTAATCTCTACAATAATCTGGATTTTTACTGTTAAAGTGTAAATTCCACCTTAAGAACCAAGTATATTTTGGATTTTAATTCTTTCTTTTATTAATCCCTTCTAGGTATAAGGGATTGGGTAAAAACCTGAGGTAAATGTGGCAAAAGTTGTTTTCTAAGAAACAACTACATTGAGAATTTTGAAAGAGTGGTTCTATGTAAAAGCCTCCCTTGGGTAAGTAGCTTGGGGTAATTGTTGCAAAAGTTGTTTTCTAAGAATCAACAATATTGGGAATTATGAATGTGGTTCCATGTAAAAACAAACCATCTTGTAGTTTTGAGACACTACCCTATTATTTGGTTTGTAAGAGATACTAGTACTTGTAGATTAGAATTTAGATGAAGTCGTCTGACAGTTGCCTTGGTATGAGCTAATTTTGACCGAAATTCTGGGGAAAAAACATGTTTAAAAAGCTGAAGTTTATTATGTTAAGTTCATTTATCACATACTCCAATTGCACTACAATTCTGAAGATATTATAACTCGAGAAAGTTGAATATTTGAGCAGAATTCTTAGTGTTGTTCAGCAATAAGTAGAAGATATGTAAACGAATGATAAAAGTAAAGTCCTGAACAGTAACCAACATTGGAAAGTAGCACAACTAATAAACCAGCGGGTCACAAAGAAGACAAGCAGAGAAGCATGGTGGGATGAATAGACGATGGAATGAGCAGTGGTTTACCAAAGAAATATAGAGGAGAACGCCTTATGGCATAAAAAATACCATGCAAGCATAAATGGGAATACTATTTGGTCAGATACTCCTTTTTCAGTATGGAAAGAAAGGGCAAAATAGGGCTAATAAATACATGACCAGTCCAATCTTTGGACCATGCGCCTGCAAACGATGTCTAAAGTCAGAAGTGAAAAGGTCTAAATTAAATTCATTCATTCTTCCTACTAAAGGTTAATAGCAATGGTATACTAACCACATTCGATCTAATAAGTTCTGGTAGTAGTTCCTAGGGCAGTTCTAAGGATTCCTGAGTGGGCATACCCATATTAAAAAAATAGGAACATGAAGAAAAATGTAGCTCAAAACGTTTTTCTTCTTCTGATGATGATGGTGGTGGAATCCCACCCATAAGGATAATATTAAAATATTGCTCACTCATTGGGCACACAAAATATAGATTTGGTTTGCTTAGTGATAACTCAATTGCCAACTCACAAGTGCCCAACAAGTCAAATCATAGACTTGATGCTAGCTAGCAATAGGAACTCAAATCATTTTACTTTTTTTTCCCATTATGATGGTGGAATCCCACCCCTTGTTGAGAACATTTCAATATTTCTCACTCCTAGGGGAATGAAACTACATAAGCAAGTTGCATAGATATAAACACCTACTCGAAGAGTCAACTCACAAGTTGCTACGAACTTTTACTTAAATTGTAAATGTACATCACCAAATTTCATTAATCTTACCAAAAGTAGCACTAACCTTAAATCACTAAATACACTTGTAACTTAGCTTAACCTAAAAACTAAACCACTTCCTAAAACATGTCCAAATGTCAATACCTCCCCTTTCAAAATAACAATACAACCTAAATGATATCTTAATAATGTCAATACCTCCCCTTCCAAAATAGCAATACAACTTAATGTTATCTTAATAATTCAATACATTACCAAAAGAGACCATAAACATGCTTAAGCTCATTCCAAATTAACAAAGAACCTCAAGTTCAATTGTTCAAGTATATTGATATATTAACCAATACGATAAATATATTGAAAAAGCTACACCTAGACCATGTAAAATTTAAAATAATAGTATTTTTATGTCACTCTCCATTGCCCCAAAAATTGATTTTAAACTATTTCCACTTTCCCAATGTATGATAACTTAAAAATATACAATTACCAACCCAGGAATTCAAAAAATGGCCAATGTAAAGTGAATTAAAAAGTTACAATTACCCACATAAGAATTTTAAAAAGATGATTTTACAAATGACTTGTGATGTTACAATTAAGATGTTAGAATTACCAAAGTCGGGAATTACAATTACCAAAGACATGTTACAATTACTTCGTCTACAATTTTTTTTAATCCCAACCAACCAACATAGCAACACAACCATCTGAGAGCCCTCCTCAACACACAAGGTAACATCACTCATAACGAGTGAGTAATCCAAGGGCCTTTGAATTAATGAGGAAACAAACTCTGGGCATGTGATGGAGCTATAAGAAAATAGTGTCTGGGATATTTGCTATCTATTTTACATGCAAACAACCAAGTAGTGCTGGAAACCCACACAGTGTTAGTTCATCGTCAGGCTAAACTTTTCCCAAATTATCTATATTTCCAACTACCCTTTCAAAGTTTTGGGCGGAAACACTTATTTGGGTTCGCTTTTTGTTATTTTTTGTTGTTGGAGAAGAGATGGAGTCTACCTCTTCTGTTGTAGAATGTATTGGAGTCCCCAACTATGGAAACTCATTGGTTGTCAGTTTCTCTGTGCCTTTATTGCTATTAGGATTTACTACAAGATAGGCATGAATTCCCCAGATTCCACATGAAAATGTCGTGTCATCTTAACTCAAGAAGGAGAAAAAGGAAGTGCATTTTCGCAGAATATACCCTATCGTTTTAACTCCACTTAGAACACATGCATATAAGAACACATGCATACAAGACATTCAAGAAACTCAAAAAGTATTCTTCACTGAGGGGTTTACTTACTGGGGCCTATCTTGTGCGAAGAACTGGGGTTGCAAAGGGGTATTCGTGGACCATAAATACTTTGAAACTTAGATCTACAAGGAACAGAGCGATAAGATACATAAACTCAGACAAAGTTCTTCCCATAACTTGAACAACAAGCTTCCTCCATTAATGAGACACCCACATCCATTCCTAGACAAGATAATTAACAAATATATTTATATTCAAGAATGCCAAAAGAAATTGACATGGAGTAAATTCTGCGTATAAAAGTGTATTAAGAGAACTAAGGTCTATTCTATGAAAGTAAAATAGTTTGGAAATTCAGAAGTCATTGTCGCTGTATAGAAACTTGAAATACCCTTTAAATAATTAGAAAAACAAATATTAAAACAAGAAAAAACATAAACCAACATTTTTCTTTACCTGTTTAATTTCAAAACAAAAAATTCTTCAAAGAAAACGCATTGTAGATGTGAATATCAAGATCAAGCATCAATGGAAACAAAGTCACCCTGAAAATAGACACTGCCAATAACAAAGTTAAGAACAACTTACAAAATTGCTAGTATATAGACCTACCAAAAACCTTTATGAAATAGAAAATTAACAACACAGTTTCCAAATTTTCAGCCCTACCAAAGAGGATATAGTTTCTATGAAATCCAAATTGAAAAATTGAAGCCGTGCCATATAAGTATGGCCTGCTTATTTGAAAACCATATCACTAAACTACATGTTATTGAAAACAACCCAAATTTTATAAAACAAACATTACACACAATTTGCAAACAATGATACGATATATATCAATAGTTGATACTAGGTGCTTCCCCACAATGGGTGGTACATCTTAGCAAGCAGGCTCCCACAGATAGAAGCCAACCGACACTATCTAACCTAACATTTGGCATGGGAAAAAAGACAACTGGCATAGACAACATGCCAGGATTTTAACAAGGACACAACCTTTCGATCCCAGAAATGATGGAAATGAATGCAATAAAGATGGAGGAAACCATCGACAAAGGTGGGGAGCGTTGTTTAACCTGATTTCCATAATGAAACTAATCCCCCATCAACATTCATAATGGTTCAGCTTTACACGGGTTGTTGGTGCTTGATTTGGGTATGAATTCAGTAGTTGCCAAGGTATGCAAAGATGAAGCATTGCTTGTTGCTTATGTTCCAAAGATGAAGGATTAACCTCCCCATTTCAAAAGTGCTTGTTGCTTTTCCTGTTGTTTGGTCTGCCAAGTGGCAAAATAATCATAATAAATCTACAGTTTTGGCCATAGTGGGGGCTTGGCTTGGGGGTTTTCCTTTCTTTGTTCCCCTGCATTGGCTGCAAGTTTGGTTCTTCATTTTCGGTGATTCAAGACCACCTTATAATATGATGTTCTGTTTGAAGAAAAGATTCAATATCTGAAATACAACAAATTATTCAGGGGTTTTGAATTATTCTAAGCTATACGAGAATTGCGGTTTAGTGGCTGGGCCAGCTGTGGTGCCCGATTCTTTTAATGGCAGTTTTGTGGAAATTGAAGAATGGCTTATAGAGGGCAGAAGATATGACAACACCCAGACAAGCCTACAATATTGACACTAACAACAAATTTGCAATAGAAATGAAATTGCATACCTGTGTTTTTTTAGTTCTTTGGCTCTTTGAATCACAATTCCTGCAACTAGAAACAATGCAACTTCTCTGTGCAAACCCACACAAACTAAATTTGACCAGTAAACACCATTTATGCAGCAGGGAGGGGTGGTCGCCATGACAAGATGTTCAACCACCTCCTCCATGAATAACAAGCTATCTAATAAATTCAGAATAAATGCCAAACCGAGAAAAAAAACACTGGTCTTTCACAGGATGGGCTCTCCAAATATCTCCCACGGCACTCCAGAACCGCCGGACAAATGCGGTTCTGACAAACTCAACAATCACGGCAAAGCCCATGAACAATGAAACTTGCAGGCGAAATGGGCGATTCTGACAAACTCAACAGTCACGGCGAAGCCCATGAACAATGAAACTTGCAGGACAGAGCAGGGCAGCGTCCGAAAACCTTTACCTCAACCTGAAAACACGTGGAGGACTAGCGAAACTTTAAAACACGCGGAGGACTAGCGGATCGTGAAGAGGACAAGCGGAGGACCAGCAGATCGCGAAGAGGACACGCGGAGGAGCAGGGTTGGCCGAATAGACGACGAAAGGAATAGTGCTTTTCCGAACATGTTCGGAGAAAAACGCCTTACGTTGTAATTATGTACACACATTTCTTTATAAAATGAATGTACACACATTTTGAACGAATGTAAACCTAAACTTGTAAGACCTAATCCCCAAAGGTGGGTGTTTCAAAGGAACCAAAAAGGCAATAATGAAAGGTATTCATTACTAATCGTTGTGAACAATGGAGAGGTACATGTGTTCTGGTTTTGAGTTGGCATTGTGTGTCATGTCTATATCAAATGTGTTATATGTACTCATGGGCAATAATAGAAGACATTTAATACTCACAGGCAAAAAGAAAAATTAACGTTGTGTCTAATATCTGTTAAAATGTGGATGTACATGGTTGGATATAAACTTTACTAGAAGCATTAATGAGAAATATAAATAACTTTTTTATTTATTATATATTATATATGACATTTACACGTGTCAACTAAAATTAGCATAGATCCATTATAAAAGAGGATCTATTGATCATCAAGAGTGATCAAATTTTTGAGGTGCAAACCCATTTTAAAGTGTAAACCCTTCTTTAGAGTATAAACGTTGAGGAAGCGTTGTAATTTATCTAATTTGTGTAGTTATATATATATATATATATATATATATATATATATATATATATATATATGTTCT
>LPNX011196612.1:181790-236852 GCA_001517045.1 Pseudotsuga menziesii
TTATTTTTTATATTATTTTATTATTTTCTAAAAAAGACACTTGCCAACTTTACTATGGGCATGGAAGGAGTTACACATCATCACCTCCTACTAGGATGTAGAATGCGCCTCTTCGGCGCAAAAATGAAAGCAATAAATTAATAAGAAGATTTAATCAAACAAGTAATTTTTATAAATATTATTTATAATAAAAAATTAAATTTGTGTCCTTAGGCAATAATATCTTAGAATTTTGGGGTGGACTACTATCTATGTTTTTTCATCTATGGACGAGGAAGAGACAAGTGTACTGTCTAGATTGATTATATGAGAATCGTTCGAAAAAATATAAGAAATAACGTTGATGTATGGATAATTTGCCAGATAACTAGAATAATGTGTGAGAGAGAAAAGTAATATAAAAATAACTGATGGTTGATAAATGGATAACTCGTAGTTGATGCATGAATGCATAGATAAAGTATAATTTGAGATGGAGGGATTGTTGACTCATAGACAACGAATAATTTTGTGGTACTTAACTTATGGCCTATTAAAGTTTCCCAACCACAAATTAAGTGCTTTCTCTCACACCAACCTTACCATGGGCATGTAAGGAGTTACACATGATCACCTCCTACTAGATGTAGAATGTGCCTCTTCGGCCCAAAAATGAAATTAATAAATTAATAAGAAGATTCAATCAAACAAGAAATTTTTATAAATATCATTTATAATAAAAAATTAAATTTGTGTCGTTAGGCAATAATATCTTAGAATTTTGGGGTGGACTACTATCTATGTTTTTTCATCTATGGACGAGGAAGAGACAAGTGTACTGTCTAGATTGATTATATGAGAATCGTTCGAAAAAATATAAGAAATAACGTTGATGTATGGATAATTTGCCAGATAACTAGAATAATGTGTGAGAGAGAAAAGTAATATAAAAATAACTGATGGTTGATAAATGGATAACTCGTAGTTGATGCATGAATGCATAGATAAAGTATAATTTGAGATGGAGGGATTGTTGACTCATAGACAACGAATAATTTTGTGGTACTTAACTTATGGCCTATTAAAGTTTCCCAACCACAAATTAAGTGCTTTCTCTCACACCAACCTTACCATGGGCATGTAAGGAGTTACACATGATCACCTCCTACTAGATGTAGAATGTGCCTCTTCGGCCCAAAAATGAAATTAATAAATTAATAAGAAGATTCAATCAAACAAGAAATTTTTATAAATATCATTTATAATAAAAAATTAAATTTGTGTCGTTAGGCAATAATATCTTAGAATTTTGGGGTGGACTACTATCTATGTTTTTTCATCTATGGACGAGGAAGAGACAAGTGTACTGTCTAGATTGATTATATGAGAATCGTTCGAAAAAATATAAGAAATAACGTTGATGTATGGATAATTTGCCAGATAACTAGAATAATGTGTGAGAGAGAAAAGTAATATAAAAATAACTGATGGTTGATAAATGGATAACTCGTAGTTGATGCATGAATGCATAGATAAAGTATAATTTGAGATGGAGGGATTGTTGACTCATAGACAACGAATAATTTTGTGGTACTTAACTTATGGCCTATTAAAGTTTCCCAACCACAAATTAAGTGCTTTCTCTCACACCAACCTTACCATGGGCATGTAAGGAGTTACACATGATCACCTCCTACTAGATGTAGAATGTGCCTCTTCGGCCCAAAAATGAAATTAATAAATTAATAAGAAGATTCAATCAAACAAGAAATTTTTATAAATATCATTTATAATAAAAAATTAAATTTGTGTCGTTAGGCAATAATATCTTAGAATTTTGGGGTGGACTACTATCTATGTTTTTTCATCTATGGACGAGGAAGAGACAAGTGTACTGTCTAGATTGATTATATGAGAATCGTTCGAAAAAATATAAGAAATAACGTTGATGTATGGATAATTTGCCAGATAACTAGAATAATGTGTGAGAGAGAAAAGTAATATAAAAATAACTGATGGTTGATAAATGGATAACTCGTAGTTGATGCATGAATGCATAGATAAAGTATAATTTGAGATGGAGGGATTGTTGACTCATAGACAACGAATAATTTTGTGGTACTTAACTTATGGCCTATTAAAGTTTCCCAACCACAAATTAAGTGCTTTCTCTCACACCAACCTTACCATGGGCATGTAAGGAGTTACACATGATCACCTCCTACTAGATGTAGAATGTGCCTCTTCGGCCCAAAAATGAAATTAATAAATTAATAAGAAGATTCAATCAAACAAGAAATTTTTATAAATATCATTTATAATAAAAAATTAAATTTGTGTCGTTAGGCAATAATATCTTAGAATTTTGGGGTGGACTACTATCTATGTTTTTTCATCTATGGACGAGGAAGAGACAAGTGTACTGTCTAGATTGATTATATGAGAATCGTTCGAAAAAATATAAGAAATAACGTTGATGTATGGATAATTTGCCAGATAACTAGAATAATGTGTGAGAGAGAAAAGTAATATAAAAATAACTGATGGTTGATAAATGGATAACTCGTAGTTGATGCATGAATGCATAGATAAAGTATAATTTGAGATGGAGGGATTGTTGACTCATAGACAACGAATAATTTTGTGGTACTTAACTTATGGCCTATTAAAGTTTCCCAACCACAAATTAAGTGCTTTCTCTCACACCAACCTTACCATGGGCATGTAAGGAGTTACACATGATCACCTCCTACTAGATGTAGAATGTGCCTCTTCGGCCCAAAAATGAAATTAATAAATTAATAAGAAGATTCAATCAAACAAGAAATTTTTATAAATATCATTTATAATAAAAAATTAAATTTGTGTCGTTAGGCAATAATATCTTAGAATTTTGGGGTGGACTACTATCTATGTTTTTTCATCTATGGACGAGGAAGAGACAAGTGTACTGTCTAGATTGATTATATGAGAATCGTTCGAAAAAATATAAGAAATAACGTTGATGTATGGATAATTTGCCAGATAACTAGAATAATGTGTGAGAGAGAAAAGTAATATAAAAATAACTGATGGTTGATAAATGGATAACTCGTAGTTGATGCATGAATGCATAGATAAAGTATAATTTGAGATGGAGGGATTGTTGACTCATAGACAACGAATAATTTTGTGGTACTTAACTTATGGCCTATTAAAGTTTCCCAACCACAAATTAAGTGCTTTCTCTCACACCAACCTTACCATGGGCATGTAAGGAGTTACACATGATCACCTCCTACTAGATGTAGAATGTGCCTCTTCGGCCCAAAAATGAAATTAATAAATTAATAAGAAGATTCAATCAAACAAGAAATTTTTATAAATATCATTTATAATAAAAAATTAAATTTGTGTCGTTAGGCAATAATATCTTAGAATTTTGGGGTGGACTACTATCTATGTTTTTTCATCTATGGACGAGGAAGAGACAAGTGTACTGTCTAGATTGATTATATGAGAATCGTTCGAAAAAATATAAGAAATAACGTTGATGTATGGATAATTTGCCAGATAACTAGAATAATGTGTGAGAGAGAAAAGTAATATAAAAATAACTGATGGTTGATAAATGGATAACTCGTAGTTGATGCATGAATGCATAGATAAAGTATAATTTGAGATGGAGGGATTGTTGACTCATAGACAACGAATAATTTTGTGGTACTTAACTTATGGCCTATTAAAGTTTCCCAACCACAAATTAAGTGCTTTCTCTCACACCAACCTTACCATGGGCATGTAAGGAGTTACACATGATCACCTCCTACTAGATGTAGAATGTGCCTCTTCGGCCCAAAAATGAAATTAATAAATTAATAAGAAGATTCAATCAAACAAGAAATTTTTATAAATATCATTTATAATAAAAAATTAAATTTGTGTCGTTAGGCAATAATATCTTAGAATTTTGGGGTGGACTACTATCTATGTTTTTTCATCTATGGACGAGGAAGAGACAAGTGTACTGTCTAGATTGATTATATGAGAATCGTTCGAAAAAATATAAGAAATAACGTTGATGTATGGATAATTTGCCAGATAACTAGAATAATGTGTGAGAGAGAAAAGTAATATAAAAATAACTGATGGTTGATAAATGGATAACTCGTAGTTGATGCATGAATGCATAGATAAAGTATAATTTGAGATGGAGGGATTGTTGACTCATAGACAACGAATAATTTTGTGGTACTTAACTTATGGCCTATTAAAGTTTCCCAACCACAAATTAAGTGCTTTCTCTCACACCAACCTTACCATGGGCATGTAAGGAGTTACACATGATCACCTCCTACTAGATGTAGAATGTGCCTCTTCGGCCCAAAAATGAAATTAATAAATTAATAAGAAGATTCAATCAAACAAGAAATTTTTATAAATATCATTTATAATAAAAAATTAAATTTGTGTCGTTAGGCAATAATATCTTAGAATTTTGGGGTGGACTACTATCTAT
The DNA here is from genome assembly GCA_001517045.1 of Pseudotsuga menziesii. Taxonomy (NCBI): domain Eukaryota; kingdom Viridiplantae; phylum Streptophyta; class Pinopsida; order Pinales; family Pinaceae; genus Pseudotsuga; species Pseudotsuga menziesii. The sequence goes on from LPNX011196612.1 coordinate 186,268, forward strand.
GTTTTTTCATCTATGGACGAGGAAGAGACAAGTGTACTGTCTAGATTGATTATATGAGAATCGTTCGAAAAAATATAAGAAATAACGTTGATGTATGGATAATTTGCCAGATAACTAGAATAATGTGTGAGAGAGAAAAGTAATATAAAAATAACTGATGGTTGATAAATGGATAACTCGTAGTTGATGCATGAATGCATAGATAAAGTATAATTTGAGATGGAGGGATTGTTGACTCATAGACAACGAATAATTTTGTGGTACTTAACTTATGGCCTATTAAAGTTTCCCAACCACAAATTAAGTGCTTTCTCTCACACCAACCTTACCATGGGCATGTAAGGAGTTACACATGATCACCTCCTACTAGATGTAGAATGTGCCTCTTCGGCCCAAAAATGAAATTAATAAATTAATAAGAAGATTCAATCAAACAAGAAATTTTTATAAATATCATTTATAATAAAAAATTAAATTTGTGTCGTTAGGCAATAATATCTTAGAATTTTGGGGTGGACTACTATCTATGTTTTTTCATCTATGGACGAGGAAGAGACAAGTGTACTGTCTAGATTGATTATATGAGAATCGTTCGAAAAAATATAAGAAATAACGTTGATGTATGGATAATTTGCCAGATAACTAGAATAATGTGTGAGAGAGAAAAGTAATATAAAAATAACTGATGGTTGATAAATGGATAACTCGTAGTTGATGCATGAATGCATAGATAAAGTATAATTTGAGATGGAGGGATTGTTGACTCATAGACAACGAATAATTTTGTGGTACTTAACTTATGGCCTATTAAAGTTTCCCAACCACAAATTAAGTGCTTTCTCTCACACCAACCTTACCATGGGCATGTAAGGAGTTACACATGATCACCTCCTACTAGATGTAGAATGTGCCTCTTCGGCCCAAAAATGAAATTAATAAATTAATAAGAAGATTCAATCAAACAAGAAATTTTTATAAATATCATTTATAATAAAAAATTAAATTTGTGTCGTTAGGCAATAATATCTTAGAATTTTGGGGTGGACTACTATCTATGTTTTTTCGTCTATGGACAAGGATGAGACACGTGTATTGTCCAGCATTGATTCTATGGTGGTCTTTTCAATATATATATATATATATATATATATATATATATATATATATATATGAAGCTAATAAATGGATAACTAGTAGATGATGCATAGATAACTTGTAGTTGATAAATGGATAACCAACAGTTCATGTAAAATGACAAAAAGAATGTGAAAAAAAAAAAAAATAAGATAACTAAAAGTTAATAAATAGATAACTCGTAATTGATACATCAATGCAGAGACAATGAATAATTTAAGATGAAACAATTGTTGACTCATAAACAATGAATAATTTTGTGATACTTAACTTATAGCCTATTAAAATTCCCCAACCACAACTTAAGTGCTCTCTCTCTCACTCCAACCCAACCCAAACAAAACAATAAAAAAAAACATGAGCTCCAAATCAGACTTCTTACATACCACCCTCAACCCAAAACGTAAGAAAGCTTTTTGGAAAATTTCCAACCAATAATCCTTTACGGAAAGAAATAACATAAATGTGTTAATATTTATATAATAAATATATACTAAACAAAAAAATAATCTAATGTTATATGATTTGAAATTTCTTAATCCAATGTTATATGATTTGAAATTTCTTTTTGTTTATTTTTATAATTATATATATTATTTTTGTATTTTGTTATAACTAAAAACATATTTTTAATATATATAATTTAATAATTTGTATTTATAATTTCAATATTTTTTCTAAAATTTTAATGTAATTTTTAACAAAAATAATCCAAATCATATAACATATTTACACTATTGTAATAAATCTCAACTTTCCCATAGGCTTGTCATATTTATTATCTCCCTATTTATGAGAAGAAGACCAAGAGTCCTAGTTGAATATGAAAAGTTCATAGGAGAGGAGTCGTCCAGAGACACCTTGGAAATCAAAACCAAGGGTCATCTCGTGTACATATTGTACATTTGTTAATTTGGGAGAAGTGTGCTTTGACACTTGGATTTTTTTTGTTGTTGTCTTATGTGTGTAATTGTTTATTTTCCCCAATGGAAACGTCATAGTGGTATCAAATCACATTATGATCATGAGGCCTATGAAGAGATTCTTCCACACCTACAAACCATATTTTTGGGATACTCTCGGCTAAATTTGTAGGCCTAAATTCTACCATATTCCCTCTTCACTCGTGTCTTCCATTCCTTCTATTCTACTTGGACATTTTGCCATGCGTTTCACTATTCAAAATGCAAGCCAGTCTCTATAGTGTTAGATAATGTTAATGTTGCGTCGAAGCTAAGTTGAGTGATATATCATGGAGAAGTTGGTGCATTGAATGCCATCAGTGAAACAGTTCAAGATACCTTGAAGACTGTTGTGAAGATTGCATTCCCTTCTCACCAATGCAACGTCGAACCTCAACTTGTGCTATCATGGAGCTGACACTATCGTGGATCTAATGTGAAGAACATAGTGGAGATAGAACGCTTATGGATTGCAAGAATATCATTGGTATCTATATACTAAATGGTTGTGTTATGAAAAACTAGAAACAAAACTTGAAACTAGAACGGTACAAGAAACGGGGTTTAAAGGTTTCGTCTACAAGAAACAAAACAAGGAAAGAGAGAGAAAAACAACAAAACTGAAAGTTTTTATAATTGTAATGAACAAATGCATAATACTAGAGGCTTAAATAAAGATTAAATATTTGACCACGATCGTGGATCTAATGTGAAGAACACTTGGAGCTGACACTATCGTGGATCTAATGTGAAGAACATAGGGGAGATAGAAAGCTTATGCATTGCAAGAATATAATTGGTATCTATCTACTAAATGGTTGTGTTACAAGAAACTAGAACCAAAACTTGAAACTAGAACAGTACAAAAAACGGGGTTTAGAGGTTTCCTCTATAAGAAACAAGGAGAGAGAAAAACAGCATAACTGAAAATTTCCATAATTGTAATGAACAAATTAATAATACTTAAAGGTTTAAATAAAGATTAAATATTTGATAATCTATGTTTGTCTTCCATTCAAAACATAAAATTATAAACTTCCACTACTTTACACAAAGAAAGCTAGAAAACAAGAACCCACCTCACAAACTACAATTGGTGATCAATTGCTTTAATAAAAAATAGAGCATTAATAAATATTAATTCATTAAGATAAAAGTTTAAATTACAGTTTAACATCAACTCTAGGGGTAGATTCCCAAGAAAGGTACAATATACATGAAATTATGGTATAGAGAATGAAAAGGGTACACTCATAAACCATGGAAAATTAACAGGTCACTCTGTGACTACCCTGGTCACTTTTCATGACATCTCAGAGCTATAAATTCCAAAGATCAATGCATTTAAACTTTTCAATTTATCATGGAAGTATAAGCATCAATATTTAGAGAGTAATCTCGAAGCTAATAAATCTAGTGTTCAAATCCATGAGACATATTTATTTAGCAAATCAAAAACCTGTGGTTGTCACTATGTTTAAATGAAGGAATCGTGACCAGGAATATTGGAGTCAGCAAATTTGATGGAGAAAACATAGCGATGCCAGTTTTGGCTGCCCAACTAAAATCGTTTCTATGGAATTTCTCTTTTGTTTGGTACTTCGTATTGTGGAAATCACAAGCCTGCTTCAGTGGAGGAAAGGATTCCATTCCCATTCGATATGTTGCCAATCATTTGTTTCCTTTAATGTTAAGCCGAAAATTTATCTGGTGAGTCACAGGAAAATTGAAAATTAATGCTAATATTTCACACTTGATCTTGGACGATCTAGTGCGTTGGAACGGTCATATGTACCTCGTTCAGTGTTTGATCGATACTCTATCCAATACACCTCCTGTTGTTATTAGGTCCTCTCTAGCTGGTTGTTTGCCTTATCAGCTGTGAAATCGCACCTCGTGTTGCTCATGGGATGTGAGAAAAAAGCAACATATTAGCTAAAGATTCTAGCGTACCCACTTACTTTGAGTCAACAACTATTTGCAGGAGGTGGAATCTAAGGAGCATTTAAATATTTTTACTAGGAATCCCGACTCCAACAGTTACAAACCATCTAAGTTGTGAAACAATAATCCTGTTGCCCTGTTAGTGGTCACTCCTACGATAATGTGAACCAATTTCAAACTCGTCTCAATGCTCCAGGACCAACACTCTTCTCGGTTATGTTTTTGGCTTGACAGGGATCTCAACCAAAGCGGAGAGAGTGAAAGCAAAAACTAGAACTGTATATACACTAAAAATTCAAACTTCAATGCAAGTAGAGTCCAGAACGACCTTGGGCGGCAGGCAGCAAGCTTCCTTCCACAACACTCAATCTTCAATAAATTCAACATTTAGATCGCTGACTTTCTACCCACCTTCATTAATAGCTCCACATATTAGGAATTGCACTAGGAACAATTAGCAATGGACGGAGTTCCAAGAGAAACGGAAAATCGTTTCTGCTGAAACTATTGTGTGAAACAATCTGTTTAGTAAGAAACAAATTCTTCATTCTAGAAACGAGAACGACCATGTAAAACGGTGGTTTTCCTCCTGTCCCCGTTTCTACTTTGTTTTCTCTTTAAAACGCAAATCCCCGTCAAGGTTCTGGTCACACGACTAAATGGAGTTGTGACCTATCTTCTAGATCTATGTGAGCCCATTGGAGTTATGTTTTTCATATCGCTGGTGTGAGTTGTCACTACCATTGGAAACCCTAGCGCTTCTGCTGGAGATGATATTTTTTTCATGGAAACCCTAATGCTAGACTCTTCCTGTCATGGACTCTCTGTTGATGGTGAACATAAATTCCCTTGGCTGCGTTGAGGAGATAATGCATGGGGCATCTCTTTATTGTCGCTATTTTTGTGTCAATAACAATTCCAAATTGTTCTAAACCAACGTTTTGAGCATCACAAATTTGCAAATCCATTTGAAGTCTATAGTGATATTTACATACTTGGGTTATATACTAGTTGCTTCTTGTCCTGAAATTCTCACACATATTGGGTGAATTTAAGATCAAATATACGATGTGTTATGCCTGTAATTTGGTTTTCTCTTTCACAATTGTCTCCTCCTCTTTGTTCAAGGTAAATATTGTGCACCTACTATATTCAAATTCCAGAATCAATGAGTATCAGAACTAGCTCCATTTAACATGAAAAGATTCAATTAAAAAAGATATTGGAGCTTATTGCACTTACTGAAGACTATTATTGCAACTCATTGAGTGTCAAGACTATTGTAATAAAAAACCTATTTTTTCTCAGTGAATGCCCTCTCTACATTTTCATTGTTTCCTTGAGGAGTTGAGTGGGGATCAAACAAATATTATTGCACCTACTCTCTGCCATTCATCTCGAGAGATCCAAGAAAAGATTTGCAACTTGGCATGAGGAGCTGCATGTGAAGCTACTATTTCAGAGGATTATTGTGTGTAGACCCCATCTCTCTATACTAGTGCGTGAAGGAGCCTGTTTGGTGCTGCGTTTAAGTGGCATCCCTCATTATCCGCTCATTGGTGAAGGTCAAGGGACCTGGCAATTCAAAATCTATCTCTCTATGGGTGTGTGAGATAATCCATTCAAGTTGTAAACCCTAATATTTCTTAATACCTAATCTACATTGAAGTGCATGGGCTCTTTATATTGTTTGAACATGGTACCTCTCTCTACATGGGGTATTGGTGGTGTAAGTTGCACATATGCGTTGAGACCTACGTTGAGTGGAGCTGCATGCAAGCAATTGCTTGTGTAGTCATTGTGACACACGGTGTGTCTTGGACTTAGAATCTTCCACACACTAAATGTTATTCTCTATGTAATAGAATCTTCCACACACTAAGTGTTATTCTCTATATTACATAGAGAGTAATTTTATAATCATAAGTTTTTGTTGTGTACAAAAAATGTTAAATTAAGTGTTATATAAAAATTAATAAAATAAAGTTAATTATTAATCTAAGGTCACTCATTTATATTTATATTTATGAGTACTCTAAAAATAAATAATTTATTTAGCATGATTTTAAATAATCTATTTATTATTACATGGATACTTTATCATTATTACATAGAGTATTATTACATGGAGTAGTGTATATATATTATTATACATGCATTTATATTTACGAGTAATCTTAAAATGAGTATTTCTTTTAGAATGATTTTAAGTAATCTATTTATTACTTATTATATGGATATTTTATCTTATTATCAAATATATTACATTTTAATATATTTTTTTAACAACCCCAAATACATTAAATTTTATAAAAAATTAAAAATAAATAAAATCATATTCATATAAAAATTAAAATAACAACTATAGAAAATGCCAAATACATTAAAAAATAAACACAATAAATAAAAGAAAAATATCAAATACACTAATGCTTTTGAAAGTTGCAAATTAACTTAAAAAACAATGTTAAATACATTAATATCATAATCCATTTTTAAAGATAAACTCAAATATATCAATATTAAAAAAATGTAAAGTAACAACAAATAACAATGTCAAATATATTACATTTTATAACAATGTTAAATACATTATATTTTATAAAGATAACATCAAAGATACTAAGATAAAAAAAATAATTACATGTTTTGTAAAAATAATTATGTTATTATATAATATTATTTGAAGATAAGATTTTAGAGTAAATAAATAAAATCAAAACTTAAAAAGTGGAAGTTAAGACTAAATGAAGGAAGAATGTGAATAAGTATTTATAACACAAGAAGAGGGAAAAACACAATAAAATAATTTAACTAATTTAAATTAGAAAAACACTTTTAACAATTTCCAATCTATTAGTTTTGAAATTTAATACAAAATAACAATTATCAAATTTATTGACCCATTAGTTTAATTTGATAATTGTGATTTTGTTGACTCAAATAGAAGAAATTAATCATTTTTTTGTAACTAATCTAAATATAAGAAATAAACAATACAATCTAAGTTAAGAAAAACAATTTTAACAATTTCCCAATCTATTGGTTCTGAAATTAAACTTTGAAATTTAGTTGTATGATAGATGGGCGCTCGCATGAAGTTGGTTCCACCTTTTAGTGCCACTTTAGAAATTAGAAACACACTTTCGAAATGGAAATCCATAACGCATATGCGTTATTGATGGTACGTTTCGAAAACCCGATCCCAAAGACGAGGCTAAGGTTAGTTAGACAATATCGCATATCCAATATATCGCATGTGCATTTTCAAAGAGTTACAAATCACATATCGCACTTGCAATATGTGAAACTAAAAATAAAAAATAAAATAGAGGTCACGGGCCTCAATTTGTTATTTGCATAGTGAGGGGATATCAGGTTAGCGAAAAACCGCACCAGCGTTTTGCGCTAGAGCCTTTGGAGGTGGCTTGGCTCCAATGGGATGTAAGTACTCATGTCATCCGTAGTTGTATTCAATATTTGTTTATTTTTGCTAATCTCATAGTTTTTATATTTGTTAAAACAAATTTAATAAAAGCAATTCAAATTAAATCAAAGAATGATATATTAAAACAATTTGTAATTTGTTGTTTTAATCTTAATAGATAATAGGAATGTTGAAGATACTGTGCAAAATGAACCAAACCCAAACACAAACAAAAACCCAAACACAGATGAGGAACAAGACCACAATTCATAGATTCTTTCTCGTTTTGGTGCAATGAGGCACCTTAGCTAATCTTTTAGAGGGGGGGACCATTTGAGACAATTGTTAACCGAGGCATTGGACACCATAACAAACATAATTTCCAATGCCCAAGGAGCTCTGTACAACATTAGCTCATACAGAGAATCCATGAGGCAATACTATTCCGATGGTTTGAGCTATAAATATATCAAAAACCTAAAGATAACCAAAGACCAATTATTTTCATTATGTCAGGACCCTAGCACCAGATTGGTTCCACCCACCAATCGAGCACACATTTCCATACACTGGTGTGTTGAACCAAATGTGAAATCCAATTAGATGGATCGTTGGTACATGGTCTTTGATGAAGACCCTCGTGGGAATAGAGACATTCCATTTATTTCTTGAGGAAGTTATATGCTGAATTTATCTTGGGGAAGCACATGAACTATTTCGATATTTTAGACTTCCAAGGTGTGGGTCATGGGATGCCCCAAGATAGGGAAGGGGCTAGGATTGATCCTAACCGTGTGCCACACCCTCTATGCACACCAAAACCCCATCGGGTATATCCTTCTGCACATCATGTGATTGATGATACACATAAGGCATTATTCAACTTGGCAAATACATTGCTTCAACATGGAACTGTTGTCCAAGGAAATGTAGGCCAAGGGGTTGGAACTTTTGAGGTCAGCCCATCGCACACTAAGGATCCATCTACAGATCGCACTGGAGACGCAGAGCATTCAGAGCGTCATGTTATTCCACACCCTTGCACAACATGTGGAGGCATATGCTATGGGCCTGCTTCAGAGTTCCATGACGAGGGATTACTTCGATTTGTAAGTAAAACTCATTATTTTGATATTATATTTTGTTTTATATCACAATTTTTCAATTGTTTCATAATTCATTTCTATTCAATTATCTAACAAATTATGTGAACAAATATAGAGCTGGTGTCCCATGACACCCCAAAATAGCATAGTCCGTCGATTGATGTTGATAACATTGATGCAACGGTCAATGCTGCATATGGTTTTGGTTCTTCACCATTAGTTGTAAGAACTTTACTTTTTAATTTGTCATCATTATTTACATATTTATAGTAGATATTGCAACATTCAATACATCCTAATCTGGATAAAATATGTTTTATGCAGAGTGAGTAGGATGAGTTTGTGGAATCCCAGCCAAGTCCCTCTTATGTAGAGGAAGATTCCCAGATGCAGGTATTATTTTAACTATGCTTGTAATTATGATTTTAATAATTCAACATGTATGCTTTTAATTTTTACAATTTTTCTAATTGTATCTTTATGTTTTTTTTACGTAGCATGATATCTGGATGGATGACCCACCTCTCCCCCCCTCCTAGGTACATGTATGTTTCGCTTTCTTTGAAAAAATCATTTTTCGTCCATGTTGTATATGTCTCATTTTCTTTATATTATCTGACATTGACATATGTTACTTTATGCATGCATCTATTGAGCCAGTGGTGCTTGAAAAGCACCAAATCAAGGTTGTTGGTGACCCACCTCTCCCCCCCGCCAGGTACATGTATGTTTCGCTTTCTTTGAAAACATCATTTTCTGTCCATGCAGTATATATGTCTCGTTTTCTTTTTATTATCCATCATTGACATATTTTACTTTATGCAGGCTTCTAGTGAGGCACTGGTGCTTGAAGAGAACCAAATGGGTGAACCACCTCTGACCCACTAGCAGGTACATTTATGTATCACTTTCTTTTAATTGTGATTTTAATGATTCAACATGTACTTTTTTAATTTTTTGAAATTGTCTAATTGTATATTTATCCTTTTGTATGTAGGAACACGATTTTGATTATGCTTTCCAACAAGCGACCTTGTTCACTAATGCATGTGGAAATACTTTTATCCTGTTGACAGTTGTTTGACCCACTGGCTACACACCTCCTCACATCCCCCAAGTATATTTATATATTGCTTATCTTGCTTATATTTCTTTTTGTACATGTAAGTATCTTTTTCCTTGTTTCCCCCATTGATATGCTGACATTGACATATATTATTTTATGCAGTTTGATAGTGAGAGAGTGGTTATTGAAGAGCACCCAATCAGGGTCGCCATTCACCCACCTCTTGCCCCCTAAGGTACATGTATGTCTCGCTTTCTTTGAGAAAGTCATTGTCCCTCCATGTAGTATAGTTTTATTTGTGCATGTAAGTATGTTTTTCATGAACCCATTGATATGCTAACATTGACATATATATTATTTTGTGCAGCTTGATAGTGAGCGAGTGGTGCTTGAAGACCACCCAATCGGGGTCGTTGCTCACCCACCTCTCCCCCCCATTGTACATGTATGTCTCGATTTCTTTGAAAAATTCATTGTCCCTCCATGAAGTATAGTTTTATTTGTACATGCAACTATGTTTTTCATGCACCCATTGATTTGTTGACATTGACATATATATATATATATATATATGCAGCTTGATAGTGAGAAAGTGGTGCTTGAAGAGCACCCAATCGGGGTCATTTCTCACCCACCTCCCCCCCCCCCTAATGTACATGTATGTCTCAATTTATTTGAAAAAGTCATTATCCCTCCATGTCATATAGTTTTATTTGTATATGCAAGTATATTTTTNATGTCATATAGTTTTATTTGTATATGCAAGTATATTTTTCATGCACCCATTGATTTGTTGACATTGACACACACACACACACACACACATATATATGCAGCTTGATAGTGACCAAGTGGTGCTTGAAGAGCACCCAATCGGGGTTGCTGCTAGTGAGGCACCACGACCCACCATTACTTACTCACGTACAGTAAGTAAAAATGCTATATTGGTTTGGAATTTGAACAAATGTACATAGAATTTTTATAGGTTGGTAAACTAACTTACAAATTTTGGTTTTTCTGCAATCCCCGCTAATGCGACCTGTCCCTCTTATTCAGCGTTGGGGATCACCATTGAGCAGCCAGAAGAGAAATCTAGACTTCTCAGAAGACATTGACAACAGAAGTGAAAGGGGGGGTAAATAGAATAAATGTATAGGGGGGATACATACATGTAACTTTTTATTTGTATACACACAGATTTACATTTTGGTCCACTATTTTGTATTATGGCCATGTGACATACCAATTTTTGTAACTGTTATTTAGATACATATATAATATAAAGAAAGGTTCAAATTTATACATATATGGTTGACTTGATTTTGTAACATGATATGCGTGGTTCACCTATGTGATATTAAGATATGTGTGGTTCACCTGTGTGATAGTATGAATTTCCAATACTTAAAGGAATAATTTATGACTCATCCAACTAAGATCAAGTAACGATTAAGTAAGTCATGGGAGATAATCACTAGACACCCTAACCATAACCATACCATACAACTACCTAAATTCAACTATCATCAACTTTTTAACATTATGGCTATCCTGAAATTTTTAACATCATAACCATACCATAAACTACCTAAATTCCATACACTAACATCAAAAAATCATAACATCATAGCCATACCAATAACATCATAACATCATACATGTGTTTCTACGTATAAGTCATGCATGCATGTGAACTATACCATACCATGCCCTATAATATTAACATACCATACCATACTAACATACCATACCATACTAATATACCATACCATATCATACCCTACAATACCCTATGATACTAACATCATACCATACTAACATACCATACCATACTAATATACCACACCATACCCTACAATACTAACATCATGCCCTACAATACCCTATGATACTAACATCATACCATACTAACATACCATAACATAACATGTACCATAACATACTAACATCATACCATACTAATACACCATGTACCATACCCTACAATACTAACATCATACCATACTAACATACCATACCATACCATAATAATATACCATACCATATTAACATACCATAACATAACATGTACATGCATTTCTAGTTGGTTTTCAATTTGTTCATGTAGATGTGTTTCTACTTCGATCTCATAACTTGTAAAGAGGTCATAAAACCCTTGTTCCATCTCATAACTTGTCAACCCTAGTGATAGCATGCAATTTGTAGTTCATGAAACCCTAGTTGGTTTTCAATTGTTCATGTACATGTGTTTCTACTTCAATCTCATAACTTGTAAAGAGGTCACTAAACCCTAATTCCATCTCATAACTTTTTAACCCTAATGATAGCTTGCAATTTGTAGTTTGTGAAACCCTAGTTGTTTTCAATTTGTACATGTACATGTGTTTCTACTTCCATCTCATAACTTGTAAAGAGGTCACTAAACCCTAGTTCCATCTCATAACTTCTCAACCCTAGTGACATCATGCAATTTGTAGTTCATGAAACCCTAGTTGGTTTTCAATTTGTACATGTACATATGTTTATAGTTCCATCTCATAACTTGTAAAGAGGTCACTAAACGCTAGTTCCATCTCATAACTTCACAACCCTAGTGATAACATGCAATTTGTAGTTCATGAAACCCTAGTTGGTTTTCAATTTGTACATGTACATGTGTTTCTACTTCCCTCTCATAACTTGTAAAGAGGTCACTAAACCCTAGTTCCATCTCATAACTTCTCAACCCTAGTGACATCATGCAATTTGTAGTTCATGAAACCCTAGTTGGTTTTCAATTTGTACATGTACATGTGTTTATAGTTCCATCTCATAACTTGTAAAGAGGTCATTAAACCCTAGGTCCACCTCATAACTTCGCAACCCTAGTGACATCACGCAATTTGTAGTTCATGAAACCCTATTTGGTTTTCAATTTGTACATGTACATGTGTTTATAGTTCCATCTCATAACTTGTAAAGAGGTCACTAAACCCTAGGTCCACCTCATAAATTCGCAACCCTAGTGATAGCATGCAATTTGTAGTTCATGAAACCCTAGTTGGTTTTCAATTTGTACATGTACATGTGTTTCTACTTCCCTCTCATAACTTGTAAAGAGGTCACTAAACCCTAGTTCCACCTCATAACTTCTCAACCCTAGTCATAGCACACAATTTGTAGTTCATGAAACCCTAGTTGGTTTTCAATTTGTACACGTACATGCGTTTATAGTTCCATCTCATAACTTGCAAAGCGATCACTAAACCTTAGTTCCATCTCATAACTTCTCGACCCTAGTGATAGCATGCACTTTGCAGTTCATGAAACCCTAGTTGGTTTTCAATTTGTACATGTACATGTGTTTCTACTTCCATATCATAACTTGTAAAGAGGTCATAAAACCCTAGTTCCATCTCATAACTTCTCAACCCTAGTGATAGCATACAATTTGTAGTTCATCAAACCCTAGTTGGTTTTCAATTTGTACATGTACATGTGTTTCTAGTTCCATCTCATAACTTGTAAAGAGGTCACTAAACCCTACTTCCATCTCATAACTTCTCAACCCTAGTGATAGCATGCAATTTGTAGTCCATGAAAATCTAGTCGATTTTCAATTTGTACATGTACACGTGTTTCTACTACCATCTGATAACATGTAAAGAGGTCACTAAACCCTAGTTCCATCTCATAACTTGTCAACCCTAGTGATATCATGCAATTTGTATTTCATGAAACCCTAGTTGGTTTTCAATTTGTACATGTACATGTGTTTCGAGTTCCATCTCATAACTTGTAAATAGGTCACTAAACCCTAGTTCTATCTCATAACTTCTCGACCCTAGTGATTGCACGCAATTTGTAGTTCATGAAACCCTAGTTGGTTTTCAATTTGTTCATGTACACGTGTTTCTACTTCCATCTCATAACTTGTAAAGAGGTCAGAAAACCATAGTTCCATCTCATAACTTGTAAAGAGGTCACTAAACCCTAGTTCCATCTCATAACTTCTCAACCCTAGTGATAGCATGCACTTTGTAGTTCATGAAACCCTAGTTGGTTTTCAATTTGTACATGTACATGTGTTTCTACTTCCATCTCATAACTTGTAAAGAGGTCACTAAACCCTATTTCCATCTCATAACTTGTCAACCCTAGTGATAGCATGGAATTTGTAGTTCATGAAACCCTAGTTGGTTTTCAATTTGTACATGTACATGTGTTTCTAGTTCCATCTCATAACTTTTAAAGAGATCACTAAACCCTAGTTCCATCTCATAACTTCTCATCCCTAGTGATATCATGCAATTGTAGTTCATGAAACCCTAGTTGGTTTTCAATTTGTTCATGTACATGTGTTTCTACTTCCATCTCATAAATTGTAAAGAGGTCAAAAAACCCTACTTCCATCTCATAACTCGTGTTTATAGTTCCATCTCATAACTTGTAAACTTGACCCACCAATTCAAGACTTGCATTGAAGGAAACTCAGAAAAACCCTAGTTTACGAAATCAATGCACAATGAAGTCACTGGTCCTTGAAAACATGAGGGAGAGGGCCACCTAGAGGTACTCGCATGCCAGGAGACCAATGAAGTCAACAGTTATTCGATCCGACCTCCAGTTTCTGAGTTATGTCCAGTTGAAAATCGCATGAAAATGTCATTCAGGGACACTTGGTGACTTTCGGTCCGCGAGCGAAAAACCAAATGGAGCAGCAAAATTGTATGTCGTTGGCTCCTACAAGTCTGTATGGGAAAGGCTGATATAGGAACCCTACCAACACAACCAAAGTCGAGGGTTTTCATGCGTTGACCCACCAATGAAATAGTTGCAAAAGTTGACCCAACAATGTAATTTAATGTATATTAATATAAAAAATATCAAAAAAGTAAATTTCAACAATTCGAGAGCATGTTATTTTCCTATTTCTATTTGTTGGTGTCTAAAGAAAACCGTTTTGTTCTTGGCGCCTCCAATGTGCCACAGATGGTGTTTGTATCCTAGGCACACTAAAGGCTAAACATTATTACTCTCATAAGAAAATAAAGAGAACCCAATGAAAATGTGCAAACATGATTTATAGATAACTCACCTGAGGTTGTACGATCGTGTTTATAGTGTCCAGTATCCTATGAATAATATTATGTCTGTGAATGGTATTTGTCAATCAAAGGTTACATTGGGAATAAAATAAGGCTAAATAATTGAAATTGTGCTTCAACATGCACTTTAAAGGTTAAATAACGCACCTGACAATGCACTCAGACGAGTAGGCCTTCTGGATCATCTCTACTACAGATGGTGTCCATCAATCTTTCATCCTTGTTACAGCTAATTTTACCACACATGGTTGATCACACTTTTATGGCCTTCCCTGTCCCTCTGCAGACTCTTTGGACCCCATGGACTATTTTTGTACCTTTGATGTTTCCAAGATCATCCCTAAAAGCAACTATTATTTATTGTACGCGGATTTTAATCCCTTTCTCGCGAATATACGTGGATATTACCCTTAAACCCACGTACATCGGGATGTGTGCAAAAGGCCAAATATTTTTGAAGTTTTCCTTGATGTGGATCTGAGTTACTTGTCTCTTAGCCTTCCATATGCCTCGATATCGCTCAGAGTATGTCAATTCTAAGTTCATTCAATATTGTGAAGGTGCAAGTATTCAGATGCAGCATTCAATCCCTTACACACCACAACAAAATGGTGTTGTTGAGAGAAAGAACAGATCACTGAAAGAGATGGCAACCTGTATGTTGGAGGCTAATAATTTTCCACCAAAGTTTTGGGCAGAGGATATAAAATGTGCATTTTATATCCAAAATATGGTGCCTCATAATTATCTTGATGGTATGACTCCTTTTGAAGCATGGAGTGGGCATAAGCCAAATGTGACCCATTTCAGGATTTTTGGCTCAAGGGCTTGGGCTAGAATTCCAACAGAAAAGAGGAAGGCTTTGTAGCCCCAAAGCCAAGAGTGTATATTTGTTGGGTACTATGAAGATTCAAAAGGGTACAAGATGATCAATTTGAACACAAAAAAAAACCTTCTTTGAAAGGAGTGTTCAGTTCCAAGAAGAGCCTTTAGGAGCAGTTGAAGTTGGAGAGTCTTCTTCACCACTAGAAACATTGAATGTAAGTGAAGAGACAAATGAGTTTGATGATTCTGATATGTCTGATAATTATGATTTAATTTCAGATCCTAATATTCCTACAAGACCAAAATGGGCAGCAAAGACCATTCATGTAGCTGGGGAACTAGTTGGAAATCCTAGTGATCCTAGGAGGACTAGATCTCAGTTTGAGAGTGTCCTGAGCATGAAAGACCATTTGTTTGCATAGAATCACTATTTGGTGGTTGAATCAGACCCACAAACATATGAATATGCAGCACATGATCCAAGATGGCAAGCAGCCATGAAAGAAGAATTCATGTCACTCTAGAAGAACAACACTTGGGAGCTGGTTGATCTTCCCCCAAGGAGGAAGCTAGTTCAATGTAAGTGGGTTTTCAAAAGTAAGTTTGTTGCTAATGGTTCACCTTTGAAATATAAGGAAATATTGGTAGCCAAGGGCTACTCATAGGTACATGGTATTGACTACAATGAGACCTTTGCACCAGTGACAAAAATGGACTCCATCAGGCTAGCCTTAGCCATTGCAGCTTTGAAGCAGTGGGAGGTACATCACATGGATGTGAAGTGTTATTTCTTGAATGGAGATCTTACTGAAGATATTTACATGCAGAAGCCTCAAGTATTTTTTACTGATCCATATTTTGTGTGCAGGCTAAAGAAATCATTGTATGGGCTTGGTATGCCAAGATTGATGGCTTTCTATTGTCATTGAGTTTTGTTCGATGCAAGTATGATCCAAATGTTTATTTGAAGATGATTCATGGTTATTTGATGATTATTGTCTTCTATGTGGATGACCTTTTGATTACAAGAATCTCAAAGAAATAAATTGCCTCCTTGAAGGATGCAATGAACCATGCATTTTCTATGACTGATTTGGGGTTGTTGAGCCAATTTTTGGGTCTTGAAATTGCTCAATCCCAACATGGAATAAAAGTACATCAGTTCAAGTATGCTTTGGATTTGCTGAACAAGTTCAACATGAAATATTGCAAGCCAAGCAAGACTCCCTTCCTTTCAGGAGTTAAGCTTGAAGAAGCAGGTTCTTCTCCTATGGTAGATAGTCCACTGTATAGACAACTGATTGGGTGTTTGATGTACCTTACACACACTCGAACTAATATTTATTATGTAGTAAGTGTGGCTTCAAGATACATGGATCAACCTCATGAGATCCATTGGAGAGAAGCCAAAAGGATCCTTAACTTCGTTCAGGGAACAAGAACTCATGGGATCTTCTACAAAGCTAAATCTGATCTTGATTTGATTGGGTTTACTGACAGTGATTGGGCAAGTGACAACACAGATCAAAATTCAACATCAAGATATGTGCTCATGATTTTTGAAGGACCAATCAGCTGGTCAATCAAGAAATAGATTGCCATTGCACTCTCATCTACAGAAGCAGAGTACAGAGGAGTTGTAAATGCAACAACTCAATGTTTATGGTTGCAGGGGTTACTTGGTGAGTGTGGCTTTGAATCAGAGTTATCAACTATTATCTATTGTGATAATTAGAGAACCATTCGAATCTACAATGATCCAGTTCAGAGACAGAGAACCAAACACATTCAGATCCATATGCACTACATCATACAGCTTGTGCATGATGGCACCATTCACCTACTCTTCTGTGCATCTTCAGAACAAGTAGCTGACATCTTCACCTAAGTTTTTTGTGAGAAGACATTTAGCAATCTCAAATCACTGCTGGGGATTGCTGATCATGCTGTGAAGCATGATTGATGACAAGATTTTCAAATTTTGTTTTAGTGTCCATGTTTAAGGGAGGATTTTTCCATTGGGTTTTTGCCTCTTTCCTTGGTTAAATGGACATGTAGTATGTAAAGGGTGATTAAGCCTTTTTGCTAGGCCATATAGTTTTATGATATTTATTCATAAGTCAGGCTTAAGGGGGGGTTTTAGAATAATCAACCCATAGTTATCTACCTTAGACATTAATTAATCCATTTTTGTCTTATTTGCCTAGTTTCCAATATTCCACTCTATGCAAGTTGTCTTCCACATGTCCTAGAAGTCAAACTTGATAAAAATGAGTCATGGAGTGCTTGGGAAACCTCCTAGAATCCATATTTAGCATATCTTATTTATTCTAGATCCTCCCTAATGCATGTCTGCTTTTTCTGCTTTATTGCCTGCTTTACAGAGTTTTATGGCAAAAGGGAAAGTAAGACTAGGTGCAGTTGACTTGTTTTTTTCCCTCATCATCCTCCATTCTTTTCTCCTAATAAAATCATGTATGAGTTTTATTTCCATCACCTATTATCTTGCCTACTTGACTTTGCCAATTCATGAGCTTCTAAGCAGATTTGGAAACTTCTTTATGCACCTATGGGGGATTTGACTAGATTTAGTAAGCCTGCTTTTGACTATTTCGAATGGAATCCTTATGCATTTGAATCTCTCATGTAATTATTTATTGCAGCAGCCTATGACTTCACAAGTTTGGCTATTGTCCACTTATTCAATACAGGTTAGTGTTATGCTCCAATTTTAGTCTCCTTTGTGTGTAAATTTGCATGTTTGATTAGTAATTTTGTGAGTGCAATTGATCTATCACCTGGGTTCAATTTACACATGGGTACCCTAGTTATATATTGTTTTTCATTTGGTTCCCATAGTGACATTTTTCCTTTAGGGTGTGGGAGTCCTTTGTATAGTACCACCATGACTTTGAGCAAGAGCTTCATACTCCTCTTGACCTTTATGCTGGCCATCTGCCCGAGACTCCCTTCTATATGTCAAGTTGTAATTGCATTATCATGATTTTTGCTTGCCTTATTGAGCCTTATTCCAGCTTCCCTGACTTTGATTATCATCCATATGGCCCGAGCTTGTCTCATGTCTAGCCAAGCAAAGCCTTTCATATATATCTTTTACAGCTTGATTCCCCAATTTTTTTACCGCGAGGGGAATTTCCCTCGAGTTTCATTATCCTACACATGTTTCCTTGCATTGAGCATAGGTATGTTCTGCTACTTGGAAATATCTTGTTTTCCCCTTGACACTCGTCTCCTCCTAGACTTGTAACTATAAAGCACTTTTATTATTTTTCAATCTTTTCAAAATATCTGAAAAAGTCCACAAAAAAAACCAAAAAAGCTGGACAGGAGAAGAAGTTATATTTGGCAGCAATCGAGTCATGTCACCTTCGAATAGAGCACTATATATCACATCCGTTGGTTGGGTTAGTAGTTTTACTTTAGGAGCTGTACTCATTTTTTTCTGAGTTTACCTCCACCGACTGGTTAAGCTTCCAGTCCCTATGGAGCCTCTTTTGATACCTCCTATGTGGCAGAGATGTCCCAATTTTTTATATTAAGTCTATGCTTCTTACATTTAGTCACCATTCGCCTTTCCTCAGTTGTCTTGTAACGTCCTCGACCCTCCAACCGACAAAGAGGATGCTACCGATGTTGCTATCAACCCGGGCAACTAGCCCCATGAACATATACATAAAAACTGAAATTCTTTGAAACTAAAACATGGATACATCATTACCATTCAGCAGAAGCAAAACCATACATTCAAGAATTCGGCATGTTCATTGTAGTTCATTAAACAATAAATACAATTGCAGAGGTGAAATAGATAAGAATACTTATCTTTGAATGAAGCTCCCTGCAACTAGCTATGTTGCTGCAACGTTCCACCCAACCATAGGCCAGTGTGATCCTTAATCTCTCAGCAACACTGCCATCCCCGAGCTAGGCATGATTCCCCAAGGAATAAGGAAACTAAGCAAGCTCACACATAGCCAAAGATACACAACTCAGCCAAGCCAACACAGTTGGGTTTATCAGGCCATTAGGGAGCTGGGAAAAGATGACTGCTAAGTTGGTGGGCTCATTGAAGAGATAAGGACACCTACACCAGAACTAGCCTGACTTCTAGGACACCCACACACACCCAACACAAGGAATCAATCCCTTCTCTTCTACACAGTTCCTCGGGCCCTGACTTCCCTTCTAGTGTTATGCATGGGGTGTGGAGAATAAAGCCAACCCTCTAGCTCTGTCTATGAGGTTCCTGAACAAACTAGGTTTATAAAGCATACCAAGCCTTCATTCCCACTCCAATACAGTTCAAAGACCAACCACTGCATAAACATAGCAAAACAACTAGCCCTGGGATTGAAAGGAAAACACCACAGACCAAAACTGGAAAGACAAGGATGCTTAATGCACAACCCAGATTGGGAAATTGATTCCCAAGTCATTTATAGCCCTATCATGGCCAAAATGACCCAATATGACCAGCAACACAAATCATGGGGGGGGGGGGGGGGGAGACAACAACCACGATTTCACCACTGAAAAAAATGGGAGAGACACAGCCTGATTGGGGAGGAAATCAGACTCAATAGACTCTCAGCATGGAGATGGATTTGTATACACAGAACCACAAATCCGGTAAGGTAGCTACGCATAGAAAAATCCAAAGAAGAAGATTTACACTTACAACAACTTCCATCCATTTTAGAGAGAGCCCAAGGTGAATGTCGGATGATGGGGAAAAATGTTCAGGGTCCAAAATCATGAATGAGAGCTCCACATAGGAAAATCGTGAGGGTAAGGCCACACACATAGGGAAAATCATGAATGCCCAAAAACGGCTCTCCCAGCTCTCTGCGTGAGTGAAAATTGAAGAATAGGGGTCGTGGTGGCTTCTCCTGCCCACGTGAGGGTCAAGCAGCTTCTTGGTGGAGTGTGCATGTGGGAAAGGACTGACAGTCCTACCACACCACTATTCATGAAATGACTACCCAACTAACATCATAGGCTTTTAATTTGGTAGTTAAATGAGACAAGGAAAGGTGAGTAAGTCAAAAGGGTGGGTGACAACTAAATGGGTTTATCAACTGACACTTGGATTTTCCCCATTGGCCCCAAGGGTTAAATAATTTCCCTCCCTATCCTTAGGAAAATCATGCCCTTTTCATTATGGTTGCATTGGCATAGCTGGTTGTGGGTATTTTTAATTAAAATGCATTTTTACATGATGCCAAAATTAATGTGCCGGATAGCACGATATACCATCGGCAACGATTTCAATCACCGAAACATAAAACAACCAAATCGATGGTGGGGCTTTTGCCTTTAGCTCCACACCATGATTAATTAAAATATATAAATCATATACATTTTAATGCAAATGAGGTCAAAACCGGGGTGTTGCATGTCATGACTTTGCATGCCAGCCTTCCCAGTACTATTACTGGTTCGTGCACATCTTGTTTGAGTCCTTCCACATTATATAGTGTTGTTGAGTACCACGTGTTGGTTGATGGGGGATGCCTTAATGCCCCCCTTTCAGTGGATTCCATCCCATCGACTTCAGATCATTTATTCTGGTATAGAAGTCTAGAGACATTTGAGTTCCTTGAGACTTACAGTCATTAGTGGTAGGTTCTCTTGCCATCGATGGTTTTGGTAATACCTCAATGTCCCCTGATCGATGGATTCTTCCAAGTATTCAACCTCAACACATTTATTCGTGCTTGTTAGATTGCACTCTAGTACCTTGATTCCCATTTTCATTATCGGTGGGTGATCTCGCGTCTGTTAATGGTATACATCAATGACCGGTAATCAGACGATGGACTACTATGTTCGACCTTGATACCTCTATTCACATATTAGGACATGTACTCATAGTGGTTTGTGTATAATAATTTCTAGATTGGTGGCATTTCATATATGCTACCTCCTTGATCATGTTAGTGTTCATGAGATTTCAGCTCTCGTGACTTGATTCCAGTGTATGTCAGATATCTTCAGCCATTATGGAGATCTTGATCCATTGTATATCTTCAGTTTTCATGGAGATCTTGATGCTTTGTATATCTTCATCATGGAGATTCTGATCTATTATATATTGTACGTGGCGATGACCACACATGTCACATTTTGTATATCATGCCTATTCATGGCCATTGTACTCTTATGTATCCAAGACTACTATATGTATTTGTAGCCATATGCAAAGATTGATTATTGTACTATACTATTGGATGGATGGTTCTTCCACCTGGTTCTTCATCACTCCACTTCTGGGATGGATTTATAATGTATTTTGACCATCATGTTACCCATCTAACCTCACACATTAGGGGGCATTTGTTATAGCTGATTTTACCACACACGGTTGATCACACTTTTATGGCCTTCCCTATCCGTCTGCAGACTCTTTGGACCCCATGGACTATTTTTGTACCTTTGATATTTCCAATATAATCCCTAAAAACACCTATTATTTGTTGTACGCAACTTTTAATCCCTTTCTCGCATATATATGCGAATATTACCCTTAAACCCGTGTACATCAAGATGTGTGCAAACACTAGTACAAAATGAGAAATTAGCTACTAGGTGACTAAAAATTCTAGTCACCATAGGTTTTTCAAGTGATTTACTACTAAGTATGAGCAATTTTGAATGACCCAACTATAAACGACTAAAATTAATGACTAATTTAGTCACCAGTTAACAAATATGATTAGATAATAAGTGACAGAGTTAAAAATGACTAACATAAACGACTAATTTAGTCACGGCATAAAAAATGACTAGCTAAAAGAATATGAATTAGTCATTTATGTTAGTCACTTTTAATTGTGTCATGTAAAATTGAAAATTTGACAATGAAGTGTAATTTTTGTAAGTTGTCTACCTTCTATTAGTAATATTGGTGCCATGCATCTCGATCTTCAGAGATCCAACAAAGCAATTGCACGGATTTTCTCTTGACCATCTTTATCCCTGTTGCATCATTGAAGCAAACCTAGTTAAGTGCGTTCCAAAGAAAAATTAGGTTCCTACGTCAATTACGAATTAGGTACTAGAACTAGTACCACTAGTGTAAAATGACAGATTAGTGACCAGGAGACCAAATTTTTTTGTCACCACAGTTTTTTTCAAGGGATAAATGACCCAAATTGATCAATTTAAGTGAGCTAACTAAAAGAGACCAAGATAAATTACCACTTTTGGTCACGTGAAAAACTAAACTGAAAAAGACCAACATAAATGACCAAATTTGGTCACGGGATATCTAGACTAAAAATGGCCACATAACAATTGGTCATTATTTGGTTATTTTTAGTTGTGTCACTCCAGCAATGGAAAATTACAGTTTTGACAATGAATTTGTACAATTTACTAAATTCTAACAAGAGATATGGATTTAGAGGTGGTCTCTGTCGTGTTAGAATTTAGTAAATTCTAGACCCCCTAATGTGTCACAATTTAGCTATTGAAACCACTTTAACTATTATGATAAAATAACACTTGATACACTACTAAACTAGGAGTGGTTTTGAAACAATTTTTTAAGACAATAACTTAATTAGGTCTCTATTCTACCAATTTTTTCTTTTCCTTTTCATTTAATTATTTTTTTTATGTTTTTGTCTCAAGATGAAAGTTATGGCGACAAGGTGAAGTGAAATTGGGGGTGATAAATTTTTGGGTTTCATTAAAACCTTACTTTTCATTTTACTGAAAATCGGATGGGTTTTATGTCTCATTTATTCATCAACTGGATTGAGCATTGTTTTTTATAGCATATCCTTTGTTATTATCATCAATGGTTCTACCTCTCCATTTTTTACCCCAACCTATGTTCTATGCCAGAGTTGTCCGTTATCCCCTATGTGAGGTCCTAGTGAGACATCAAATTAATTGTGATGTTTCTACTAGCGTGATTATTACAATTCTTGGACCTTTTAGATCTCTAATTACAACATCATGAAGCAAAAACTTAATTAGAAAAGTTAAAATTAATACTTATGGTATTCTCTTCTATTCAATTAACCCCTAATATATTCCAAACAAGAGGTTGCAGTGCTACATACATATAAAAGAAATCAAATATTATTCTATCACTCACCTTACTTTTCAAAAGAAAGTGAGAGACCACATCGAAAACCTTTAAAAGATCGAATCTTAATCTCTAATACCATATGATATGAAAATCTCTTTAAAATCCCTAATCTTAAGCTATGATGTGCCATATGATATGGACTTATGTACATTAATGAAAAATATACTAACATAGAAAATCAACCCAAAAGAAAAGTATCATGATGAAAGGCTACATTTTGGACGCATTGCGTTTTTTGTTAGGGCCAATGGGAGAGTAGCGGTTTCTGTAGGTTGGGGGAGTTGTTCTTAATCATCCTGGGAGAGGTAATTTTGATCATCAACCCTCCTCTTTGGGAGGGCGCTACAATAATTAACATTATTTGTATTCATAAGAATTTAAGCAAGTAACTCAGATTCAATCCAATTTCTTCCTGAACCAATGAACCAATAAGTGCGCTGGGCCTCACTAGCAATCACGAATTTCTATAGTTGGAAATAGTGCCAATTTAGTATGGTTGAAATTACTTCACCACTGTCACAAACCGTTCATGCCCTCAAAACAGTTTAGTTTCAAATTCCAAATTAAATCAGTAGCGCACTCCCACTCTTGTTGTTGGAAATTTTGATGAAGTCATACCTTGACTAAGGGTTTGGCATAATAGATCCAAGCCATATGTAGAGTGCGCTACTAGAAAGTAAAGGAGGGTGCTCGACTAAAAAATTCCTGGGGAAGATCACACTGTGGAATATAGAATCAATCACAACAACGCCTGTGTAATTGTAGTTGCTAGCTGGAAAACCGAAAAACATGAATTTACAAGCAGCAAGTTTCCCAGTATCTGATGAAAGGTAGATATTTTTTCAATAGCATGAAGCTTATCTGATCCGATTGAATCAAAGATGGAGGAATATAATGCAAATATTAATAATGGCGAGCAATATTAATTGGTATCTTTATTTGAAGGGATGGTTATGATGAGGCCCTCCCAAATTTATACCTTAGAAACCCTAGCACAACTACAACAAAATCCAGAGAATGAGCCCTCCATCAGCATTATTGCTGTAAGTCAACCTCTTGATGCAAATATTTTCTGTGATCTTGGTATTTGCTCCGTAAAAGAATACCCAATTGATGAAAACCCTAAATTTTTAGCGTCTCTTAATACGCTCAGAAGTGCAAAAGCAGCTTGTGATTTGATGGTTTTGAAAATGTAGGAAATATTAGAATTGTAGGTTGCGGTAGACGAGGAAGGAATTTGTCTTTTGCAATCTTTACAGAAGGTTTGTTTCATATCTCTATTTGTTTGTAGAAAAATAGATCTTCATCTCTATTTTCTAATTGCAAGAATGCTTACGATATTCCAATTTATATGACAATGTGTTTACTTGGCATTTAGAAAAAAATGGGTGGCAAAAATAGAAGGCCATAGCATGACGTTATGAACAGTTGAACAACCTTTTTCTTAAAATTTTACAAGATGGTTTCCAAAATAATGAAAATTACCAAAATAATGATTACCAAGATGGTTATCAAAGTTGACTTGGATACCATTTATTGGAACACTGATCTCAATTTCCATGAATAGTCTATATACTTTGCAACCTTGGATTAGTCTTCCAAGTCAGGTATCTAGGCTTTAGAAATTGGTAAAAAATATGTTTCACAAACTGATGATCCCAAATACCACAAGTTCATTTTCTTCTTTAATACATTGCTAAAGTGGAAGTGTTGATGCCTCCAAACTCAAATATTTCTGATGGAGTCAGATCCCATGGGAGTGTTCCTAGTATGGAACTTTGCAACTGATCGGACAAATGATAGCACTGGCATCTGACTCGTTTGATGTGACATTGCACCTAACTTGTTTAATGTAATATTTCAAATTGAATTCAATAATGCCTAAGTTCAATCTTCATTCAAATCGGGACTAAACGGCCAGCCAACAGGATTTAGATCCAAAACTAGGTTTTCCAGTTGGAAATCAAATCTTGATTACGACCTCTGAAACTAATTGCATGATGATCACTATTAGTGAAATTATGTGTGTCTAGACCATTATTATTGAAGTTCATAAAAATCTAGCGTGGAGCCCCCAAGCCACAGTAAGAACAACGATGCCTACAAGCACATAGTTATGTTTAAGCCATGAGATTCTCCAAATTGAAATTAGGAAATATTAGATTATGTGATGATGATTTCCATTGGTATGACTCATATATTGTTGGACTCACAAAATGACATGCTTTTCTTACAGTAATACTTCTAAAATTATTTGGATTTTTTAGATATTCATAGAGCCACGATATTGAAATAGGTGACTGAAATTATCATTGTTTCCCTTGATACTACTCTGCACCATGACCATTTCTCTCAACTTGCACTCTATTGTAAGAAATCTAGGTCACAACTCGAACTCAATACGGTTCAATATTTGTCATACTAGTTACTTCAAACTTCTAGATATATATGGTCTATTTCTTACCTTTTTATTTGAGAGATTAGAATATTTTCCAAAGAAGTATAGTCCTAGCTGACTCACCTGTGTATTAATGTTCTGAGTGAGGACGTTGGTACCTTTCCAACCCCACGTAGATATCTCCCCTCTTTCCTAGTTTTCTTGGATGTAAGACGGTAGTAAGTTCCAACTAAAAACTACCCACTTACTACCCATATTTTCTCCAAGTGTGCCCAAGACTGAAAATAAAGTGGTTTTGTTGTTGTTACAATGCCTAGACTTGCAAAGGATAACGTTTGTTACCCTTTGAAGGTCAAAACCATGCGTAGGAGTGTCCAAAGTTCAAACACTACCTAGAAATGTTGTTTGTCCTATTCATGTTGTACAAGAGGTGCAAGAATTCCCAAAATGTTGTTTATCATTCTACATTATGCCTATTTTTTTCTCTGAACTTCATCTCTTATCTTCAAGAGGGGTCAAACATGCTCAATATCGCTGATCAATCTTGCATAATGCCTCATCTGTCATTAGTTCATCATCTTCCAAGTTCCAACAATAGCTAAATATCATAGGGCATCACCAAAAATCGACTATGAATCATCATCATGAACTATATCAAAGTAAACCTGCAATTTCCAATCTCCTTTTGTGCCTATGTATACCATATCTTTATGTAGATTGAAAAATATTACAAAGGCACTTTTCTTCTTTCAAGTTAGGGCATGTAAAATTAGACTTCATACATGTTCTCATATGTTCTTGATGAGTGGTATGTGACTTTCCAACATTCCTTTAAAGTTTATGTCTTCTATCTGGTACATGACTTTTCCCTAAATAATGCATGGAAATGGGCCTCTATCTTAGTGTGAGACTCTACCTCTTTGTTCTAAAACTACGACAATTATGTTTCATTTATTATTATTATTTGATATGTTAAGATGATTAAAATTGTGTAATTTATATCATGAAACTTAGTTAGTTTTATAAGGCACATAAAATCTTTGTTTCCTCATCATTTATTTTTTTATGTAACTAACTGTTCAAATTTGTGTGTACAATTCTAGGTGGATTTGTTGGGAGATGAGGTTGACAGTGTTTATTAGTTTAAGCTTACAGGGGAAAGTGTATGGTGTGCTTAACCACTATGCACCTATATTGCAACATTATCCATGTGTAAGAGTGCATGTAATCACTATGCTTTTCTTTTTCATCGAGTGAACTATAGCATAAATGTTTCGATTTTTTGTCTAAAATGAATTGCTAGATTTCTAGGACAAGGATGGGGTGCTTAACAATTTAAAAGATATAGGATGGGGTCATGTATTTAATAATTTAAAATATATAGGTTGCGGGTCTATTGTATCATTCACCATTGAAATTTATATAATGTCAAATTTTCTCATAGTGCACAACTCATGTCTCATTTTTGGCATGTTCTGTGGATTTATAATCTAATATAATTGATCCATTTTCTTCACCGACAACATTGCCCTTTAAATGGAGACTTGAAAAGTTT
Source organism: Pseudotsuga menziesii (assembly GCA_001517045.1). NCBI lineage: Eukaryota > Viridiplantae > Streptophyta > Pinopsida > Pinales > Pinaceae > Pseudotsuga > Pseudotsuga menziesii. The sequence goes on from LPNX011196612.1 coordinate 213,894, forward strand.
GACTTGCTTCTCTACATCATCTTTATTCATCATATTTATTCACATAGCTAAGATTATATGGCATTTGGCTAGTTGGATGAATGACTTAATCAACTTCAACTCACTAGTCCACTTCATGAGGTAGGTTTAACATGGCTAACAAATCATTTGGGAAGACATCTCTAAAATTATGAAATAAGGACTTAAGCTACATATCCACTTGAAAAAGTGTCATGGCTATCAACAACTTCACTAATGCACCAAAGTACTGGTTTTATTTTATGGATTACCTCAAATTTTAAAAATAACATAGGAGGAATACAAAATCCATCCTTATTGACTTCTTAAACTCTAAAAAAGGATTTTCCTGAAAATTAACTTTAAATTTTACATTGATGTTTCCAAAAATAGCGAGACTGAGTTTCACATAGATTTTCTTGATTGGCATTTTTAGGGCGATATTTTATAGGATAACCTATTGTTCATGTGATGTAACTCTTTGATCTATCATGTAGTTTATGCAAAATTTCATAAAAGTGGTCATCCTTATTAACATGGGATCCCAGGTCATAAGGATGATCTTGGCAAGATTTATTGGGAATGTGGTTTATTTTCAAAGAAGAAGAGGGCATCCAAACAAAGGAGTCTTTCTCAAAATAATGTCATTTAGATGTCATTGATGAGAAGTCAATTTTTATATCCCGGAAAGTACAATGAGTACTATTTATTCCCACTGTATTTCTCATAGACTAAACGATAGAGATGATGCTCAAGACAAATGGATATACTACAGAGCCGACATACCCAAAGAATTGAATTCTTCTTGGACCCACCCTCTGTCAAGTGACTAGCTTTTGACAAGCCTTCTCATTATTGGTCTTTCTTCCAATGTCAAAGTAAACCTACAATTGCCAATATTTTTTTCCTATGTATACCATATCTTTATGTAGATTGAAAGCTCCTACAAAGGCACTTTTCTTCTCTGAATTCAAAGCATGTAGAACTTAGAATTTATATATTTTCTCATATGTTCTTGATGACTTGTATGTGACTTGCTAACATTCACTTAAAAGTTTATTTCAACTATCTGGTACATGAACTTTCCCTAAATCATGCATGGAGATGGGCCTCTGTCTTAATGTGAGACTTTGCCTCTTTATTTTATAACTACCACAATTATGTTGCATTTATTATTATTTAATTGATGCATTAAGCTGATTAAAATTGTGTAATTTATATCATTTACTTATCATGAAACTCAGTTATTTTGATAATGCACATAAACTCTATGTTTCCTCATCATTTGTTTTGTTATGTAACTAATTGTTCAAATTTGTGTGTACAGTTCTAGGTGGATTTGTTGGGTGACGAGGTTGACAGTGTTTTAATCTTGTTGGGGAAAGTGTATGTTGTGCTTTACAACTATGAACCTATATTTCAACATTATCCAAGGGTAAGGGTGCATGTAACCACTGGGATTTTCTAGTCATTGAGTGAACTGTAGCATAAATTTTTTGAGTTTTTCTCTAAAATGAATTGGTATATTCCTAGGACAAGGATGGGGTGCTTAACAATTTAAAATATATAGGATGAGGTCACGTCGTTAACAATGTAAAATATATAGGCCTTGTGTCTATTGTATCATTCAACGATGAATTTTATATAATGTCATATTTTCTCATAGTGCACAAGTCATGTCTCATTTTTGGCATGTTGTCTGGATTTATAATCTAATATAATTGATCCATTTTCTTCACTAGCAACATTATCCCTTTAAATGGAGACTTGAAAATTTGGACTTTCTTTTATGTCTCATATTTATTCCCATAGCTAAGCTTATATGACATTTGGCTAGTTGGGTGAATGACTTAATCAAGTTCAACTAACTAGTCCACTTCATGAGGTAGGGTTAACATGGATAACAAATCATTTGGGAAGACATCTCCAAAATTCTAAAATAAGGACCTAAGTTGTAGATCCGCTTGTAAAAGAGTCATGGTTGTCAACAACTTTACAAATGCATCAAATTATTGGTTTTATTTTATGGCTTACCTTGAATTGTAAAAATAACATAGGAGGAATACACAAATCATCCTTACTGGCTCCTTAAAATCTAAAAGGGGGATTATCCTTAAAAGTAACTTTACATTGATGTTTCCAAAGATAGCCACACAGAGTTTCAAAAGGATTTTCCTGTTTGTCATATTTAGGGGCACATCCCTAAAAATCTAGTACTTTTTGTAGGTGGGCCATCTCCATCCTTATAATTTGTACTTGAACATTGATCTACAAGGATAGACTTAACGATTTAAGGATATGTCAAACCATGACAACACATAGAAGGGTCCTTTGTATTAAGTAGGACTTTGTTTCTCTTCTTCCACAAGAAAAGAAAATTTTCTATCAAAATGAGTGGTCATGTAGCCTAAAACTCAACCTTCTAGGGAATCTCCTCTCTCAGAGAAGCCATATGTACATATTTTTCTCAATTTAATAATTAAAAGAAGAATTTTATTAAAAAAAATTCTATTAACAATGTACATTAAAATCTATACACATACTTTGTGTTTTTCAATATAAATTGCTTATGGTAAAATATTTTTTAAGTTTTTTGATGGGTAAAGTATCTCTGTTTTCTTCACCGACTAGTGTGAATGGTCAAATGTAAGATTTATGAATTTTAAATTCAATTACTAGTTGTGAAAGCAGGTTTTGAAAATATTCCAACCCATTCAATCTTGCTATTGTCTGTTGCTTGCTGCCTCCTGTCACATTCAGGTTTCTCCTGGTTTATGAAACATGCAATTTTTCTTAGAGTTTTACTTTAGATCCATCTTCTTATTCCATTCCAAGTCCTGAAAACAGGGTTTATACCAAGATTCCATCCTCCCTAATATGAGTTTTTTCTCTCTATAGGATTCCAATAAAATTTCCCTTTAACTTATTTGTAAACTATTGTCAAATTTTTCCAAAGAGATGTACCTTTCATATATAAGGGTAGGATTCTATTACCTTTGCTTCTGTGAGACTACAACAATATTTGTCAAAATAACCCATGGTTTTATTCATTATTGTTGGGACTAGTTTACCTTCATGATTTTACTATTGCATCAATTGTTTGTTATTTTCATCACAAATTTACCGTATAAGTATAAACTTATCTAAGTTTGTCTATATTTATGTTCTCTTTGTAGGTTGCTAGTGTATATGTGGGTGGTAGTATAATAATTTGGGATATTATTAAAGGTACCTATGATACCACTCTAAATGGGCATAAAGGTGCCACAACTACCCTTCACTATATTAAAATAGGCTATTTGCTTGCATACGAAAGCAAATATAGAAGTTATCATATGTGTTGTGGTGAGTGAAGAAAGACTCTTTCGGCTTTGTGGTCACCAAGATCAGGTTTGAAGTATATGTACTGTAGAAGGACATTAAGGATATTTTTCTAGTTTCTCTTTCAGAGATTATTTTTCCATTAAAGTCTCTGCCATATTTTTATATATATCACTTGTATCATTTCTTAATACTATGGGTATATTTTTAGCCATGTTTATTGACTTGCAGGTGATATATCTTGTTTTCCTAGAAAGTGGAAAGAAGCTTGTGAATTTATCTAAAGACAATTTTCTAAAGGTTTGGGATCTTGATACTCAACAGTGCATGCAAATTATATTGGGTCATCACAATGAAATATAATCCCTTGATGTGGATCCCTAGGAGTGTTTCCTTATTCCTATATCGGCTAACTAGGAACTACGAGTTTATCATATACATCTAGCATGCATGAAGAACCAAGTACTGCCCTTGATGCTAAGAATGTTGATGTAGAGGACATTGAAACTGATGCTACGAGACAAAGTAAGTGGGAAGTTTTGATCAATACTGGAGACATAAAGCGGTAGAGTAGAGACAAGGTGGTGACAACTAGATTTAATTGTATTTAGTCACTGCTTGCTTTCTAGGTAGTAGGGAAGGTGGTGGGAATATATCATGTCTTGGATGAAAATGAGGCATTGTTGTGTAATGCATATCATACTATTGATATTTATTCCTATGTAACTAGGTCACATCACCACAAGTGTCTGACAAAGAATACTAGTGTGTTTATACCACAACAATACTTTCCAAGTTTAATTTGTGCCAAATATTCACCATTGTAATGTGCATCGAGCACCCATACCTTTATACCAATACCTTTATAATATCTATCCTCCACCCTCATAACCCTTTGCAGTTATCATGGCTTTGAAATATGCTTCAAATGCATCCCAACGATTCATAACCTTGTTGTTGAAATGTAAGCAATAGTATTAAGGTCATAAATGTTGTCCACTTAATGCTTATTGTCTTCCTTAATTCATGCCATATAGATAAAGATGTTTCTGATTCTCCCAAGGGAATCTAAATAATTGTTTAAGCTACTCCTAAAGTACTAAGGTGCTTATGATATTAGCTCGTCTTTAAAGGATATGTCATATGGAGTTCTTAACTATATCAATTGTAGATGCATTCCTCCCCTCTTGGATCTCAATCCTGCTGCATTGTTCTGTAGATATAAAATTGCAAAAAAAATGAATTTACAATTTGGAAGTCTAATAGAAAATAATGGCGGCAAACACCAAGATGAACAGACCCCTGAGACAGATTGCAGAAGCATTTCAGGAATTGGCTTTGGTTCTCAACTCGGGCAATGATGATATTCAATTGGTCCACATGCTTGTTCCTAGGTTTCAATGCTCTTTGGATACCTGGGGATCACCTTCAAATTTGCAGAAAAGGACTTTTTTTCCAAGGTATCTTAGTACTCATTTTTTCTTCTACTGGGCATGATTGAAAACCTTTTTATTTTAAATTTGTCAGTGGAAAATACTAAAAGAATATGTCAATATAGATTGATTAATAGGAACAAAACTTTGAAAACGTGCATTGTTGGCTAATTTAAGTGTTGGGTAGTGTTAAATGATCTCTGATTGCATGGCCCTGATGGATTTATGGGAATCGATATAGTGACCACCTAATTAACATCTGCTATCTATTAGACTATACCATTATATTCTCATTCCTATTTTGAGACTAGGTTAGTACATTGCTACTCAATTTCATATGCATATTATACGTTGGGAAGCGAGTGGGTTCACATTTCTTGTCTCCCCAAACCCTCTAAGACCATTTATCAGTTTGTACCCATTCCAGTAACATAGGTTTCTACGATTTTGTTAGTATGAGATGGGTTCATAGGCATAGTTGGAGATTGGTATAATAAATAACATTTATGTCCATGGAATACGAAGGGAAATTGTTCAGTAAAACAATCTAGAGAACTACATTGACTAGTAAATTTCAACTAATTGTGCCTGATTGGAAAGAAAATAACATCCCCAATGCAGTAAAGAGAATACATAGCAATAATCATCGGATAAATCTATGAATGCAAAGTTGAAGAGGGTCATCACTTGAGGGGGGAATATTTGATCCAAGTCAGATGATTAAGTATTGATGTACAATGTGAAAATGTGTTTTTTTTAGTGAAAGATTCTTTTGTGCTAGTACCTGTGGGCTGTGAAAACCTTTGGATTAGGAGTCACATCCAAGAGGTATCTGTCCAGCTCAAATCACCAGGAATTACAATTGGCCTCATCTTCCTGCCTCGGACAAATCACCTAGACTCATTAACTCTCTCTCTTGCAAAACTCACAAGCAATTGCAATTGACCTGACCTCCTTGCCTGGCAAAAATCACCTAGACTTATTAAATATTTCACATATAACTAGATAAGCGGATAACACAACAAAATGGCTGCATTAGCACAAAATCACGTTCTCCAGGTGGTTTGAACCTAGGTCTCTGTAAAGAAAGTGCACTTGATTTAACACTTCATCACACCCTATAGTTGGGAAATAAATAATAAGTAGAGATAAGGTTCCCTCTCTTTTCCCTCATTGCTTGATTAAAATCCACTAATCTCCATACCATTTTAGCTCTATTATCAATTGTAAAAAAGACTTAGAACAGAGTATTGATCTCTAGTTTCTTATTTATTGTGCAGATATGGTACAACAATGTTCCTCACACCAAACTTGCAATTGTAAAAAACGCTCAAAACTGGCTTAGGGTATCAGGGAAATATCTTACTTTCCCTGGTGGTGGAGCAAAATTAAAACATGGAGCTCTTCATTACGTTGATTTTGTTGAAAATGTGAGTCCTTATCTGAATACACATTCTAGATCTTGATGTTTTCCAATGTTAATGCAATCTATCATTTCAAACATTTTTGTGTAGACATGCCAGTAATGTTTTTATTACTCTCCTTTACCTCTGCTTGCACATCCAGGCACACATGGATCATTAGTAACTATTTCTCCCTTGTCTATTTCTCTTGGACAATTCATTGAGCAAACTAATGGTTTTTGTTTTGAACTTTTGAGTGCATTTCTCCTATTTCAAACTAGCAAATGTTTCGAGGCAAAAGACAGGATGAATATGTACTTGTTTTGGGATGTTGGTCTGTTCGATGGTTGAAAATAAATCATTTCAGGTTGGAAGGATTCTCGGTTGCCCCCTTCAATTTTTTATTCAAATCAGGCGTGGTCACACCCCTTTTTGACCATCCCTATCAGCTCTCCCCTTTCTTCCCTATAATTCAGCCCCAAATCTCATCCTTTTTCTTCTACGTAATAATATCTTATCCTTTTCGTGTCATCTACATATTTTAGGGTCATGACAACTTTGTTGTGGCATATTTCCCTACCATAATGGTGGGAATGCTCTGTATAGATGTCGTTGTATTTTGAATTATCCTTGTTGTCTCTTTCTTTATCAACCCTTGATTTTTTCTAAGGTATGCCTAACCAAATTCTTGCTTGGTGTGCCCCTACCTTTACCTTGGTTTTAGAGGACATTAGTGACTGAAATTTTTTTGAAATCGAGGATTTCTCATTTGAGAGTTCTTTGGCATATCAAATACCTCTCTTGTCATTTGGCTTGCTAGGGTTGCTTGATTTACCGATTCCTTTGAAGCATTATAATTTTTTGTGTTTTGAGTTCATGTGGCTACCATATCTAATGTTTATCACTGTACGTATATTATGTTAGGAGTGTCTCAATCACAGGCTAGATTACATTCCCCACATCACATTCAAAATTGTGGATTTCGTTGAGATTGAGTTGCAGTGTTGACTAAATTCTATAGAGAATGAACCTTGTACAAACATACCTTGTGATCTATTAGATTCTTTGGATTTGACATCTTTGCCAAATTGATTATGCTTTTCTCCTGTTCACTTGTATTCAGTATTGTGCGCTACCCTAGTTTCGACCTTTGATTTTCATATTGTACCTTCTCCTCCCTCTAAAAAATGGACAATTATTATTGTCTCTTGAGCACTTTGTGGGTGTCGCTTAGTTGGGATAATTAGGGATTTGTCTGCTGTGTTGTTTTTTCCATTTTCATTTTCCTCTTGTTTAAGCAATCTATTTTAGCACAATATTATAGGAACACCCTATATTCATATTTGCTCAAGAGAAGTGGTGTTTTCTGTTAGTAGCACAATGAAAATCAATCCTGACCCTCTTACAACTCTTTTCATGGAGAACATGGCCCAGCTACATATTTAGGAAAAAAAATTCAATAAACATCTTGATACTTAAGACTCATGAGAACTCTCAGCTGCATCTGATACATGGATATCTCTTTTTCCTGTTAAGATCCACTTTGTTGTTAATAACATGGAAGGCTATATCTTTCTTTAGGGACAACATTGGATTAGTAATTCCAATTCATCCACCATAACATTGTCAAGATTCTTAGAAGTGCTTTGAGGAATCAAAAGAACCTAATGTCGTTCTTTGCATGGCCCAACTTACATGTTTCATTCAACATGATATTTTTGTCCAACATTTCATTGAAAAGTTGAATTTTTTTTATCCTTGTTAACATCCCTGATTCCAAAGCATTTGGAATTCTATGAGGTTCATTTGTGGCCTGAAATTTAGGCAAAATTAGCATTGGTTAAACCTTTCTCTTTGCCAGCTTCCATTCACAATGACATGGGTGTCAAATATAAGCTTAAAATCTAGTAAGAAAATTTCACTTTGTACATGTTTTGTTTGACTCTCAAAATTGGTTAGTTACTTAGCTACTTTGATCCCATTTTATTTTCCTAGCATACCAATCAATCTAGGTTCCTGACATACCAATCAATCCAAGTTCCTGACAAAATTTCTTTCACTCAGGTAGGATAAATCATGTGCTCAAGTGTTTTCTATTGATTATGCTCAGAAATAGGTTCCTAACCACATATAGGAAATATAGCAGGAAAAGTTTAGTTCATACATGATTTGTTTGACTCTTAGAATTGGTCAGTTACACCTACTTCAATCCCATTTTATTTTCCTAACTTGCCATTAGTTCAGGTTCCTAACATACCTATCAATCCAAGTTCTTGACAAAATGTCCATCGCTTAGATAGGATAAATCATGTGCTTAATTGTTTTCTGTTGATTATGCTCAGAAATAGGTTCCTATCCACATATGTGTTTGCACTACTAAGAAAAAAATATGTATGATCTAAGACTCTGGTGGCCATAGCATCATGAGGATCCTAGATGATTGACAATGTGGCAAGTTTCTCCAGTTTCTCTGATAGATGTTGACACTGCTAAAATATCCATGTCTTCCATTTTTGGTATAAAATGGCTAAATTTTGACAAATTTTAGGGACATATCTAGAGGAGATGGTGATTATGCTCAGATATTAGCAGCATGCATGATTGCATAGATTCAACAAAGCTAAATGACTTAGGAAACTGCACCCTTTTTCTATGAAGGTGAACTAAAGTGCTAAAAAGTATAGTTGGCTAAAGTGCCATTTTCAGTTGAATTCTAAATCTTTCATCTTTGTGTTAGTGATATTTATTAGTTAAACTAATTGGGGACTTTTTGTTTCTCTTGAGTCTTAATTCACATAAAAAACATCATTCCTTTTAAAAAGGCTGGTATATTTTATAAACTGTATGGCACCAGTGTTGAAAGTTAGCATTAGCATAATTCTCTCCAAGGCATCCTTCCTCTAAATATCTTGTCTTCTCCGAGCCTGCAAATATTTTCAGCAGCTTTCTCAAATTTATCAGGAATGCTTCCATCCTTTGAACATTGCAATTCTGTATACAACCTTGAACTTCAGGGAAACAGATTTTCAGGTAGTATTCCCAAAGACATTATCAATTGCCAAAATCTCTTGACCATTTCCTTGAGCCAAAATGACTTGACTGGGGTGATCCCTACTGAGCTAGCAAGTCTCTCTAGCATATCCAACATTGATTTGTCTCATAATTCTCTCACTGGCATGATTCCCCTATATTTTTAGAATTGCATTACATTAGAGTCCTTTAATGCCTCTTTCAATCATCTTGTTGTCCCTATTCCTTTAGATGGGATTTTCAGAAACATTACTACTAGCTCTTTTATGGGAAACCAAGGCCTCTGCGGTGGAGTCCTGATATAATATCCTTGCATGAATTCAAATGGCCTTAACCCTTCCTCAAATTACTCTCATGCCACCAAGAAAACTGGTCTGAATTGGATGCTAGTAGTGGTGATTGTTCTAGTTATAGCCATTCTCTTACTTGGCATAAGATGTTTCCAAAAGTACTATATTTGTCAAGTATCTCACAAGGGATGCATAACAAAAGAGAATCCTCAAATCCCATGGAATATGACCTCTTTCAAGCGTCTCAGCTTCACAATAGAAGATGTTTTAGAGAGCTTGAAGTTGAGTAACATGATTTTAATTGGAGTAGCTGGTACAGTTTACAGGGTTGAAATGCTAGGAATTCAAGTCATAGCTGTGAAGAAGTTATCGCGAGTCGAGAAAGAGAGTGTGAAACTAAAGAAATGGGTATTAGCAGAGTTAGAATTTCTAGGAAACGTCAGGCATAGGAACATAGTTAAATTGTTGGGTTGTTGTTCCAAAAATGAGGAAACTCTTCTTCTCTATGAATACATGTCTAATGGAAGTTTGGTTGAGATTTTGAATGGGAAAAAGGAAGAGAAAATGGTCACTGAGTGGATGACAAGATACAAAATTGCAGTAGGAGTGGCTCAGGGCTTATTCTATCTTCATCATGATTGTTGTCATCCCATTGTACACAGGGATGTTAAGCCTAGCAATATATTCCTCGATTCTGACATGACTACAAGGGTTGCAGATTTTGGAGTTGCAAAGCTTATTCGAATTGGTTTAGAGGGCATGTTTGTTGTTGCTGGCTCATATGGCTACATTGCTCCAGGTGAAGTACTTTCCAACTTCAGAAGTAGGATTGATCTTGTTTTTTTATGGTTGCGCACCAATTTTCTTTTCTGAAACCATCCGCATTCTAACATCTTAGGCTATAAGCTTGTTCTCTAATGATGTTCCTTCAATCTATTTTATGATAACATGGTTGTATCTCATGTGAAGAATTTACTTTCAACAATTGAATTAGAAATATTTTGCATTGTTTTTTTATATCTGTAAAGAATTAGAATTCATTAGTATTTGTTTAGAACACAAAAACATAATCAGTTTTAATATATGAATAAGGGAATATGGATATTCTCAGATTCAACATACAGAAAGATCTTATTATTTTCAGGTATTTATAATTTTGGGCATTCAGTATCCACTCGACAGTTCACCATTTAATGCTGTTGTAACCTCATCTTCCAAGACAAGGGATTCAGAAAAGAAAATTGGCAAACCCAAAAAGGTCAAATTCAGGTTTCTGATATCTATGTTGCATTTCTTTCAAGTTCTCATCCAAAAATGGGAAACAGATGCCACCAATAGGTTTCTGGAGTGCTTTAGTTTTGGGATGGTTTCTTCCAGATGTTCCCCGCTTAAGAGTAGTTTCTGATGACATAGAAGCATATTATACAAGGCCTAGAGATGTCGAATGATTAAACAATTCATCAACCATTTCCTTGAGTCTATTTGTACTTTTCCCAGAACACTATAAATTTCTAAGCTGGAAATGAAATAAACCAAGTAGATGATAGAGATATGCACCAATACAAGATTTCATTCTTGCATACACATGGTTTCAATTTACATGAATAGGTGTGGTCTATTTAGCATCAGTAATACCTTCTTCCAGCATGGTCCATTAGAAACATTGCAGGAACTATAAAGGGAAACATTGGTAGACAAGTAACTGCACTTGCCAAAAGAGAAGTTGAATCTGCCTTAATGCCTGCTTGAACTAACAAGGTGTCAACTCCATATTGTTTAAGTATTTGAGGCATGAAGTAAAGGACTGCACCGATACCACAAAGCTGCATAGAAACAAGTCTTCACTTAGATATACATTATACATAACCAATAGTATACTGTAAGACCAAAAATAGTACCAAGTACTACAAACAACAGTACCGGTAATAGCATAACCAGTAAATACAAGTAAAATTAACCAATACAGTAATAGAGGACAATGTACATGGCTTTGCATTGCATTGAAGTCAGGTTGGTTTCCTTGGCTTTCTATTACCAATAACTTTCTCTTCTTACACTAGCAAGTTGGAAATTTCTACATACATAACCTGGTTTTATAGTGTAAGTAATTTTGGTTAATTGAGCCCTATATTAATTTACATATGGGAGTTTTAGGAGATGATTTGGCACTCTCCTAGTTGCTGCACCTTATGTGCTAATTTATTTTACAGTCCAATTGACTACTCTGGTCATCTATTGACATTGATAAGTATTAAATTTCAATTTTCATTCCTTTCCAAAGCTCATCTAAATGGAGAACCTTTAACCAAGTCTGAATGTAAGCAGTGAAAATGAGAAATTTGCATAATTTAGATTACTACTAAGCTTAACAAAGTGTAACTCTAGAAACTCTTACATAATCTTATTTGTTGGGGAAGTGAATGAGAAAAATAGATCTTAGAAGAATGTATTTCAATTTGTTCAAGCAAGTATCTAGGTCAGTTGTTTCCAATGATTTTTTTTTAATCGGTTCATACATTTTTTCCTTTATGTAGACATTACAGTTGGTATAGAGATGTGAAGGTTTTTTAAGAGAGATTTACAGAAAATGTTGTGAAAGATTTTATTGCTTTGTCAATCAGAATCCATTCACATTTTTTATTTTGGCAGGCTTGTTGTGAATCCATTCACACTATGCTTTGTATCATTATTCAAGGTTGAAGCCTTTGTATCAGTATTCGCTACTTATTAGTGGCATGTGCAAAGTTTGGTGCATGTATTTTGTGCTTTGTATGTGTGTATATTCTTACAAGGATCAGATTTATTTGTAGGAGATACATGATAAAAAGCAGAGACAAGTTTGCATAGAAACTAGCCAAGATAATAGCAACTCTCTACTGGATTATTTAAGGTCCTTGGAACTAGGTATGGTAATATTCTGGTTGGGGTAGTAGTACCAAGTATGTGAATTTGATTTTGTATATTTTTAATGAGGATTCATTTTGATTTCATATTGATGCATTGGAATTTGTTTGTGATGATCTTCATCCCATTAGGTGACTCAATTATCACATCCTTCATTAGTAGAGGTTGAAGTATTCAGTCAATAACTTGTGTAAAATGTATTGAAGATATTTTTCCGAGATGATATATCTTTGAACATAAAATTTGGAGAGATGGATAACATCACAAAGGATGGAAATTTGGGTGAGATGGAGAGTAGTTGGTCCCCTTTTCAATCAGTAGTTCCTACCTCTCGTGACTACCTTGCAAGATTTATTTTCTGGAGTGTATTCTCTACTAACATCTGTAGATACTAGCATATATCCATCCTCTGCTATTATTTAATAGACGTTGAAGTTTGCACCTCACCATCATTCATTCATACTTTCACAGGTGAGTAATTTATGTAAATTTATATGGAGGATCTGTGTGAAAGTATTGTACTCGATGGATGTTTTGAACTATGCTGCTAAGTCCGTCAAAGCCCAAAATTTACATCGAGTAGAATAAAATCTCACACAGGTCCTCCATATAAATTTATGAAAGACCACAGATGATATTAATCTTTGGTCAACAGACATAAACACCACCTGGGTTGTAAAGAACCTCACTTCTCTCGGTCAAATTTTGTTCTAGTAAGGTTGTGGCATTAAAGGTGTTGTTTTATATTATTTGCACCCTTCCCATGTAGGTTGAGGAAATTGGAGTGATTAAAATGTGTTTGAACTTTGATCATCTATTCATGGCGCCCTCATTTACTGTTGTAGTTTTGTGTTGGTTGGAATTTCTTTCATAGATTGCAATTTTAGTAATTTTACATGTTATTTCAGCTGGTGCTCTATTTGTTAGCTTCTCTGATTATATCACCTTGACATCATTGGGTTCCTGGTAAATTTTGGAATAGAGGTGCATGCTTTTGGGTCACCACATGCGAGGGCAGGAATACAGATTACAACTCAGTTGTCACTGTGGGAATAGTAATCTTGGATCATCCTCCGAGTTTCTATGTGGTCTGGGGAATGGCATATGGCTTATGTAGGTTTGATTCATATTTTAAACCATAGGGGATATGAAGGCGATAATCCTCCCCATTTTCCATCATTTGTCCATCTTAACTTCGATGCTACATTGGCTTGGTGGTTTGCTTCACCTTTAAGACATTGTAAAATGTGGAAAAACTCAATACTTCTGAATCTAGATGCTTCTTCCCTGATCTTGGTCACTATACGAGCTAGAGAGCTTGTCAATAGGTTATACCTTTTGTTCACGAGCTTGATTAAAATTTCCTAGTGTCCGAATACCATTAGTGATTATACCTTACCTAGAGCAAGGCTATGTAGCACATGTAGCAATGCATAAGCTTCAATTTGACTTTTGGTTTTGATCGCAAGTCCCCAGGGTATTTAATTTATAGTTTTGATTTGGGATCAATGATGATCCCCCTACGCCTGCCAACCTATATGTGCAGGATTTATTACATGGTCACATAGAATTAATTTAAAGGTGATTCATTCCTTTGTAAATATATATATGATATGTGAATCACAGTCACGAAGCTACTCAATCAACACCACATGGAAGCCCATGGAGGCAACCCACATGGCAATCACATGGCAGTCACGGAGCTACTCAGTCAGCACCACCCCTTGCTCAATCAACATGTCATCATAGACACCTTTGTTAAGAGATTCATCACTCAACCGTGAGGTCCCAATAACCAGGTCTGTGACCGCTTTCCCCATTTATTCTTTGTAATTAATTTTCCAATTATGTTGCACCTCAATGTGATATAATTGGATATTGTGTAGGATATTTAAATTTGTAATTAGGTATTGCTTAGGGAGGTTGGATATCCCTTATAAATTTAGATTTTCTGAAACAAATTTGTTCAAGTTTCAGATTGATGTGAATGAATGGAGGGCTTAGATCTAGTGCAGGGATCTGGAAGCCCAAGGTGTCAGTGATAACCATCTTGCAAGAGTAAACCTTCTTTATTTCAGTAAATATTGAGTACTTCATTTAGAATATAGTTAAAATCTTTATGTAAATGGGTGGAGTAGATATCATATGATTCTAACTGTTGTTAACTTGCACACAGGAGATGCAACACTGCTTTGACACTACCAAAATGACTTCATTCCAATGGTTCCCATGAGTTGAAGCAGTAACTTGCCATATGCTATGTAAACACCCTGTTTATCCGCCTTCAATTCTGTTTTGTTATGATTTATCTTGATATGTGATTTCTATTTTGCTATCATGAAGTTCTGGGTTTAAATGTAAGTCTATGTTTATTGTAGCTTGCACATTTTTCTATTGTCATGGTTTACCAGTTCACAATTTCACTCACAGTAGTCCAGGTAGCCAGAGCCACTCTCAAGATGACCTTTCCCTAAGTGGAGTGAATGGGATAAAATCCCATTAATTTTTTTCTATGTTCCACGAAGAAAAGAAAGACCTTACCCCTGTGGGTCTCAGATATGCACTGGAACATCATTTGGGAAATGTGGGCTTATTGTAGTAGTATTAGAAATCTTCCCTTGCCAATGTCCCTAGCTTTAAACCTTGGAATGACATAAACCACCATACACTCAGAAAATTTATATGTTTGAAAAAATGGGCTTATTAGAAGATGATCCAGTCAAACATTTTATTTTCAATATTTGGAATTTTATAGGCTAAATGGTTTAGGATGACTCCTGTATGATGAGCTAATGGGGTTGGCCAAAACTTATAATTCCTGTAGTGAGAAAAATTGGAGAAGTTTATGTACCAACCCAAACTCATCTAAAACCTAGTCTTAGTTTCCCCTCCAAGTCGCAAAGCTTGAGGTTGCATACAATGAATTCCAATACTTAATATGCTGGCATTTGTGTGAATATGATATATACATCCTTGAGCTTTGCAGCCCCGTGTTGCATATTAAACCTTCGGTAGATCTTGGTTTAGATGAGTCTGTGCATTGTCCATATTCAATGCACCCAAGGCACCGTCTGGATTCAATGTACTGTTACATAAATTAGTGATAGGTTTCCCATCTCCACTCAAGCTGTATGATCACCTCAAATCTCTTGGTGTAGAATTTATCTATTTTATTAACTAGTAGAGAAATCATTAAAATGCAGTCCAGTTTAGACTTCGGGATGGATTTTTAAGGTGGAATAAAGAATGGTTACAAAATAATCAAAGATCCTATTTACAGAGTTTGAGCAAGGGAAGATCACAATTTCAGGGGTTTCATTCAGTGTTACATGGGGACGCGTTCCC
Organism: Pseudotsuga menziesii; assembly: GCA_001517045.1. NCBI lineage: Eukaryota > Viridiplantae > Streptophyta > Pinopsida > Pinales > Pinaceae > Pseudotsuga > Pseudotsuga menziesii. Next base: position 229,617 of record LPNX011196612.1, read on the forward strand.
CAGGGTCAAGGATGAACCGCACTCACTCCCTACGGCCTAGGGACTTGTGGGTCCTAGAGAAATGTTTCTCCTCATCCCCAATTTGGTGAAACTTAAGTAAAATAAGGGGGGAGCTCGTCCCCCTGTTTTGAAGTATGCACCGATGAAGTGGGGGGATCCTAGGCACTCTAGTGGTAATGGTAATTTTCTATCATTTTACTTAAATTTTTAACATTACCATTAATTTATTCATTTTTATCCACAGTTCAGTAAATTATATCAAAAGGAAATTTGCAGTAGGATTTTTTGAGAGTGGTTCCAACCTCATTGGAGTTCATATGCAAAAAGTAGTATTTTATATCCCATTCAAAATTTAACAGACTTCACAGTTTTCGGGATTTCGGGATTGCAATGTTTCCACTAGATTTTATCATGTATAAGGTTAAGGGATTGTCATTTATTCAAGCACATGAACCTCTCTATGTACCTTGATGTTGGTGGTGTTGAACCTTAATCAATGTGTACCCTTTAGTCAAGCAAAACTACCTATTAAGCATGGGGAGTTTTTTCTAATTCTACCTTATTTTAATGCTTGGTTTAGAAAGTTTCATCAAAATTGTAGGGTGTTGAGAAATGTCCTTCAAGGATCAACTTCAAGATTCAAGGTAGAGTCATGGCCTAAAATCCTAGAGGAGGGGGACATAGGGTTTTATTGATGAATATGATCCCAATATAGGATTAATAGTTCACTCTTGCATAGTTGTATGTTGGACTTGAAATCCTCAAATAATGTGATTCCCTCTTGAATCATGAAGAAATAGGGTCCTTGGGTCACATTTCCCCATTATAACATCTATGCCATGGATTCACACAATATTGAAGTGTATTGAATCATTGAAGAATTAGATTGCATTTATAGGGAGCAGGTTAACTTGTATTTACACGCGATGAATTTTTATTGTCGGGATTTATATTTTTTATAATTTTTATGACCCCCCTACCCCCCTCGAATTTCCCAAAAATTTAGTGGCAGTCTCCATACATCCCCAATGTGCGTTTCCCATTTCCCAGAAACTTGGGGGAACATTGGCTTCATTTTCTCTTTCAATAATTCTATTTTCAGAACTAGGTAGAGGCAATGACCTAAATGAAAAATCCCAAGGCTACACAGAAGCTGCAGAATACTTTAGACTGTGAATAGGTTGTGCTACATGAGCATATATTTGGGAGGAGCTAATCTAAGAACATAGGAGAATGACTCGTAAATACCATGGAAACCCGAAGAAAGGGATTGTTTCTTGGCTAAAATGTCCACTTCCATCTTAGGATAATCTCCAATATATCTGGAATCCTAAATAAAGACAGGATTTTAAACTGGTTTATGTGCTTCAGCCTCTAGGGAGCCTAACCTAGAAGTCTTTTTCAGTTTGTTTATGGTGACCATGAAGTCAATTTTTAAGTTAATCATATTTGCATAGCATGAAATTGTGAGAGATTCCTTCAATAAGGGATGATTCCAAAATTTGAACTTTATATCTGTGCATATGGTCAAGAAAATACTACTCAATGGAATTAAAGTTGGCATCATAACCAATGACCATCCGAAGGTGAGATCAAAAAGTTGCCTCTTTGTAATGATTTGAAACTCCCGATGGATCATGGTGTCTATAATTATAGTTTTCTACCAATTTTTCTTATAATCTAGCTGATTTATCAGGTTCAACGTGCAAAACTTTTTGCTTGCCGAGCAAATGAGCTTTTCAACACAATTCTAGTTGGTGGAGGTACCTTAGATATAAGAATATGTGCTTTATAAAATTTTTCATTTTTTATTTCTCTAGTTATATTAAGTCCTCTTTGTTAACTCATAACTCTTAATCTATGTTTTAGTTTTACGTCCCAACCAAAAGAGTAGAAGAATTCCCTTAGTTATTTACTAAAGCTCTATGAGTCTGAACATGTGCCTTTTGAAATCGGCATAAACTAAACCGTTCATTTTTTATCTACAAAGAAGATTCATGAAAAACCCCATAAAAGCATATTTTTGAAATCCTGTGAGTTTGTAGGATGCATGCCTGAGAAGTCTGTCATGGTGGGAGATAACCTTAAAAAAAACATTCAGGTCTTGTATTCCAAGCTTTTCCTTGTATAGAACAAAGACAAACAAATGTATCTAGCATAACTTTTTAGATACATGAGGTCCATTGTTTTGATCCTTCATATGGTAGGTTTTAGGTTGATAGTTGTCTTGATCCTTTCTTTTCTATTAATTTATGTTCTCTGGATAATGCTTTTTAATATGCATCTCTAGATGTATGTTGTAATCCTATAGATCACATAAGGTTACCAATAATACATACAAAAATATACACAGATGCAAGAGACAAGAACTGATATCATGAACAGATTATATTATTCTCAATAGATCATACAAAGCCAAGAACTGAACTGTGTTCTTGTGTGGCTCAACAGCCTAATATACAGGTTACAAACAGTTACAATCATAACTATCTGTCGTTTCACCGAACCGACACGACTATTAGTTAACAGACTAACTACCGTGTTTACTCAGCCGACCGACGTAGTCGGTCTCTCGACTTAGTCGGCTGATCAACTAAGTCGGTCTTCGTTCAAGTCGACTTATGTCGACTTGCTCCTTCTACATCTCCCCCACAAACAAAACATTTCTTCGTCCCGAAGAAAGAGGGAGGTAAAACAAAATAGACTAGAAGTACAAGAATTAGATTTGCAAAAAGGAGACTGCTACTGAGGTGGGCTGTGCAAGCGAATAGTTGGTATTCTCTGTACACAGACTTCGACTATTGCTGGTGCTGTGATGGCAAGCTGATGTTGAAAGTTCGTCCATGTCTGCAAGGCTTTCTGAATGTCGATAGTCAGAGTAGTAAGATTTGAGAGTACCGACATTTTCTCGGCCATTGCCATTTCTGCAATATTTTCCATGTTGGGGCCCAGCAGCTGATTGTGTTCTTCCGCAGTCTCAAGGAGTCTCCTCATCTGCGGACAGATGTTGTCGACTTTCTCCAAGTTGGGAAGGGCGTGCTGAACCCACTGGTGTGCCTCACGTTCCAACTGCTGCAGCTTAGTGTTTTCCATCACTATTTGATCCTCAATTGTCTGCCTCAGTTCTGTCTCAGTCGACTTTCTCCTTTCCAAGGCCTGAATGCCTTGTCTGGTCTGCCTCATCTGACTATAGACCTGCCCATAATGAGTAGGCCAATCTCGGAGTACTTCCTCAGTTACAATGGATTCCTCCATGTGGTCTTGTAGAAGTTTGTGAGCCTCCGAGAATGCTGTGTGTTGAGTCAGGAGCAGTCGGATAGTTTCTTCTTTTTGTCCGGCCTTAGTCTTGTGGAGTTGGGTCTGTATGGTCGACACCAAACCTTCAAACAGCTGATATGCTCTGTCCAGCGGTCGGTCGGTAGCAGCTTCGACAGGTCCTGGGGTAACAGTCTGTACAAGAGACCTGCACTTGTCGAGGAACTCGACTTCTTCTGTCTCCTTGTCCTTGAGCTGTTGCCTTAGTCGGGTCGTCCTCCTCTTCGACTCTTTTGCTAGGGTGTTGAGTAGCTGGCCAACCTCTGGGTCGGTCAACGAGCTCACATCCCGTAAGCTGATCCTTAGCTGATCGGGTCTAGGAAGAGGTTCTGTTGGTTCCTCTGCTTGCTCTGTGGGTTTGTCGAGAGGACCTGCAGAAGTGGAAGGTGGATCAGAGGTCGAAGGGGTGTGTGTCGGAGGGGTTGGTTCAGTGGTCGGAGGTTTTTCGGTTTGGGGAGGTGGTATGTCCACCTCCGGCTGTGGTGATGATGGTGGTCTCGGCTGTGAATCAGGCGGTGGTGGAGGTGGTGGAGATGATGGTGGTGGGGGTGTTGGGAGTGGGGAGGAAGGGTTTCCTGATCCTGGTGGCGATGGAGAATGGTGTTGGGGACTTTGGTCGGAAGATATGACGTCTTCTTCCCGTGGGACTTGGTAATCGGTGAAGGTCTGTTCAATGCCTGATACATCGCCACCTTCAGGGGTCCTTGTAAATACGGTTGTTTGCTGGGCGTATATCTTGCTGCTGGCTTTCAAGGGTGTGGTTGTCCTTATCGTTTGGGCTGACTGAAATAGTGCAAGTAGCGTTGAAAAGAAAGCTTTGAGTTCAGCGTCCGTGCTGGCCCTGGCCCTGAGTGCTTCAGGGATCACTCTTTCAAAGACTTTGGGGGATATGTCGGTCTGCTGCACTGGTGCTTGCTCCTCGACTATTTGAGTCGGAGATGGAGGGGGAGGAGTCGACACCAGGTCGACCACATCTTCGGACAGTGGTGTTGTTTTGGCCTTCTTTGGTCGGCCTTCCGGTGCTCCTGCTTCGACAAAACGTTGAAACTGGGTTTCAACAGTTACTTTATTCGCTCTGGCATCCTCGACAATATCAAGTGCTGAGGCTTCCAGTTCGTCTTCGTCATCTGTGGAGTCAGCAAGGACAAGCTTGCGCTTACCTTTACCTTGCTGACGTTTTTGCAGTTTGATGTTCCTTCTGGCAATGGCGAACTCGTTTGCCAGTTTCTTGAGAATACTCCGAGACACAGTATACTCAGGGTTGTCTTCCTCGACTTCTCCTGTCGGGGTCTGAGCGGGGTCGACCGTCTGAGTAGCCGGGGGAGCTGTTTGTGGTACTGGTTGTTGTGCTGGTGGTGGTGTCTGGTGTTGCTCGGTCGGAGGGTCCACGACTGGTGCAGTCGGATGCTTCACTATTAAGTGCACCCGACCAGGAGTGCCAAGTGGAGGTTGAATTGGTTGTTGTGCTGGTGGTGGTGTCTGGTGTTGCTCGGTCGGAGGGTCCACGACTGGTGCAGTCGGATGCTTCACTATTAAGTGCACCCGACCAGGAGTGCCAAGTGGAGTATCCTCCGTCACAAAGGTGCTAATGTACAAGTGCAGCTTGTAATCTTCTTCCTTCTCCTGGTCGGTCAGAGGTTCGACTATAGAGAAGTCGACCTGTTTTGCAGCCTCCGGGACTTGAATTTTGGTTTTTGTCTGCCTAGACAACTCTCGAAAGATCTGCTCGACTGTGGGATAGTAGTCGAGGTCCCTGGCATTGGAATCCTGAGTTTTTGATGACCATACGGATGTATGGTCGAGCTCCAGTTGAATGTGTGAGTCGGCTGGGAGGTGTCGTCGGATGTTCTGGGGCACCCTCCATCTTGTCGTGCGCAGCTTAAGCTGCTGGAACCAGTTTTCCATAAAGACCTTTCCTTGGTTGAGTTCATGCACAGTTCCTTTTTGGGAAAAGGGTTTGAACCTGTGCATCTCAAACCTAGTCGGCTCGCGGAAGACAGGACTGCCTTCCGGACAGATATAATACATTGCAATCCATATAATCAAGGAGGGGAATTTGATAATACCTCCTGTTTCCTGACAGCGCTCGCATATGGTTTTAACCAAGTCTGCGAGGTAGTCTACCCATTGGAAAATGCGGCCGTTGTTTGTAATCTGGTCGACGGCGTCCAGCATTTCCAGCTTGAGGTCACTGCTGCGACCAGCCAAGGTGAGAGTAATGGCGATGATTTTCGCCACAATCTGTGGAGTGCGTGCCTCGATCTGACTGATCATCAGACCCTTGGAGTTCTTGCCCGACGTCGAACCTGTAAAGTGTTCGACTAGTCCTTCCTTGATCCCAATGGGGACCGGGTCACCCTGATTTGATAGACCAGTCAGTCGGGAGATAACATCTCCATTAATGTCGACTGGTCGGTCAAAGTAAAATCTGCCGTTGTGGTAACGACTGATGATGAATTTGACCGCGGCTTCCTTTGTACCAGTGAAGCTGGCCATGATAGGTGCGTTGGCATAGGCATATATGGTGCTATGCCTAACTTTCTCGGCCTGCTAGGTCATCCGTCGGTCTTCAAACGCCCATTCTTGAATCTCCGTCCATAGCTTTTGAAACGGACCCTCCTGGACTTTCGCGTTTTGGATTCGCTTGAGTCGCTGGAGTAGGGGTGAGTCTGCTGCCTGAAGTTCTTGAGCCTTAGCCGAAGCTCTGGTGCGTTTTGGTGCCATAGTTTCTGACTGCTCAGACTGGTCGGAATGCTTACAGGGTTCACAAATTTCAGTCGACTGGGAGTTTGAATGCTCAGTACGTGCGTGGTGTGGTAAATGAACTGTGGGATGTCCATTATTTATAGGCGCAGGTGGGGTGGAGTGTCGAACTGGGTGAATTAATGGTGGACTTGACAGGCCAACTGCAACACTCGAGTGCGATTTCGTGAATCTGGGGCGGGGCTCGAGGCCATTAATGCGAGATTGGACGCTCCAGGTCGGCGGTCGGTGTCGGTGGTGAGAACGGGCGACATGGTTGGTCGAAGTAGATGGTCGATGGAAATGAAGTCGGTTGTCGAATGGATGAGTGGCTGTCATGATGGTGGTTTCTGGGTGTACGGTTTATGGTTTTTGGAATTTTTGTATCTTTTTATAAGTTTTTGGTGTCAGTTAAGACCGTTATATGATTTTTTTTTTATTTTTTTATTTTCTTTTTTTCAATTTTTGTATCGTTTAAGTCGGGCTCCATTAACAAGCTTCCGAAATACCAGGCCCTGTAATGTTTTTAGGTAGACTGACCCATTAGGATGTATTTCTTCGACAACATAAGGGCCCATCCATTCTGTGTGAAGTTTCTTAGGCTTGCCTTTGACTCGACTGTTATACAGTAGGGCAAAGTCACCGACTGTCAGATTTTTGTTTCTGATATTACGGTCGTGCCAAGCTTTCTGCTGTTGTTTTTGTATCTCTTGGTGCTGGATGGCCATGAGTCGATGTTCTTCTAATTTATTAAGTTGAAAGAGTCGGTCCTTCCTGGCCTGTTCGACATCGACATGTAATATCTGTGCAACTATAGGTTCCTGTTGTCTGTAGTGCAGAGGTACGACTGCTTCTTGCCCATATACCAGTCGAAAGGGGGTTTGATCAGTCGACCATTTATAGGCTGTCCTGTATGCCCATAAAACTGCAGGAATCTTCTCATCCCAGTCATCTTTGTCAGCATTGCATATTTTAGTCAGTCCTTTTGTCAGGGTTTTATTGAAAGCTTCAATGGCACCATTCGACTGAGGGTGGTAGGCTGTACTCCGTCGGTGGTCGATGTGAAACTTGTCGGTTACATGTTTGATAGTTTTGTTAACAAAGTGTGATCCTTGGTCGCTGATCAGAGTGAGTGGACATCCAAATCGAGTAATAATATTTTCATAAATGAACTTAGCA
>LPNX011196625.1:11271-60797 GCA_001517045.1 Pseudotsuga menziesii
CCTTATATGGCCTATCTATCTTATTATGGTTAAACTTTTAGATAAGAGAAAATGTGGCTTACCTTTCCAAGTCATCAATTAAAGTTAAGGTTATTACCTTAAGAAAAAGTTGTCACCACATAATAGTTACTACTCTCTTTTGTATCTTTTTACCAAATGTTACTATTTTAACCAAATATAGATAATCCATTGAGGTTATTATGAACAATAGGACCAATGTCATAGTTTTTACTCTAATATCCTCCTTTATAATCTTCCAAATATACTTTTATGTTAAGCCAAAAGTTGATTGAACTTAATATTTCATAAAGTATAAGACAAGGTATAAGGTGGAAATAAGAGGCCTAAAAATTCAACCATGATCACGATCAAAATAAAGCTTAATCTTTATTTTATGGTTCTATAAACTTAATAGAGGAAATGTATCTTTTTCAAACATTAATAAGCTATGGTTAATATTACTTACCTAGCAAGAAAGGTTATAATCATAACCCTGCCATAACAATCGTAGGTTTAAACTTGTCAAGTTATATGAATACCATAAATTACAAAGCATTGGTCGTAATGGTCTCCACAACCTTAATGATTTGCAAGGTTTAAGTGTTTTAAGTGATGATTTTTATGTTCTTTCATGCAGCGTAGGAATGATAAGCTGACTTTGCAGCAAGGCTAAGAGTAAACTTGATGTATAAAATGATTGGAATCATTTCTGGGTGGAACGTCCTCCAAACTATATGAATCCACCCACCGCAAGAAAATTTATTTGTTGGTAACGTGGCATTACCATGGCCATGCATTACGTAGTTATAAGAGCCGTAGTCAAACCCTATCTCACCATTCCCTCCTTCTCCTTCGGCTCCCGTCACTCTATGATGGTGCTGGTGCACCCTTGCTGCACCTCTCCTCTGCAACGGTATCCTCTAGCTCGTTATCTTCTTGTGACTCGTTCTATCACATTTTAGTAGTGCCATCCCATGTGTTTCTGTTGGTCATCCATTGGATGTTCTTCCCTCAGGTTTTTCTCTGTCATGCTAGCTCGAACCCAAACCCTTGAATGAGATAACCTCCTTCCTTAGTGAGGATCAAAGTCTTGTCCAGCTGTATTGCGATTGAGTGTTGCTGTGTGTTAATATTATTCTCCCTTCCTGCAATAGGGTTACCTCATCACGTTGGTGGTTCTCTTGCTATTGCTTGTGGTCGCGCCTCCATAAAAATATCAGGTAGAAATACTGTAATTCTTTCTTCATTTTTATTGTTTGTTTTTAACTATAAAATTATTATCCAACTTACAAAATTTCTAATATTGTTGTTTTCTTCATGGTTACAAGTCTTGGCCCTCCTTTCTACACGGCTTCTGGTACAAGGATTGAGCAGCAGTTATAAGTCCCGGTAAGCCTGGTTAAACCATGGCACTTTCCCTTTGTGGGGTTCCTTTGGGACTTTTGAGGGTTGGCGCATTGAGGCCTGTAACCCTTGCGGCTTCAGTTTGTCCTGTTAATTTGTTTGATACTTGTGGTAATTGAAAAGGCCCCTGCATTGTGCCAGGGTGCTCTGGCTTTGGCCGTGATTGTATAAGTTAGTTTCTTTCTGTGTTTAAGTACTATGTAAGAAGTGAAATGAGACAGGGGAAATTATGCCATACTCTCAAATACTTGAAGGGGTCGAGGGCTTTGAAAATCTATTTGACTTTTTGTTTAGCTTTACTGTGTAATACTTGAGGCCATGCGCCTGACTTGGAAAAGGGTTTACAACCCTCGACTTCTTACTTCTGCTATAATTATAAATTTTACAGGGTTTCCACCCTAAGTCCATCATATAAGTTATTATTACTTTTTTTCTTTTCTATAATTCTTTGTTTATGTTACAACACTAAAATTTATATGCTTATTTATGTTATAATTAATATTTGAGGCTCGGCAATAACAAAATATTTACAGCATTTATCTTTTATTTATAATATACCTTTGTACAATTATGAGGTTGTAGTTAGGTTGTATAAATTTTGCTTAAGCTTGATAAGTTGAGCATTCTGTCACTCTGTTGAAATAATGACAGCGCGTTAATATACTTGATTTTATTTTCATAATAATTTTATAAATTATTATTAGGGTTTTTCCTGTACATTACTTTTATATCCAGTTTGTTTTATAGAATCTGTCAATGCTATTATCTTATTTTACTAAAAGAATAAAATAAAACGATTCATGTTCCTTATGGAGTGCTTAAGTAACTAACAGTTACTTCTTTTTCTTTTAGGTATAGAAGTTAGAATTTTATTTCATGTTACTAAAATTTAATAGAACACTAAAATATTATTGTTTCTATAGTTAGTATATAATCTGCATGCTTAGTCCATGCAATATATATGATAGAAAGAATATATTAAAAGACTGTTGTCTTACCTGTAAGTACTATGGCTTCTGTTATTACTTTAAAAAGAATTGTAAGTGTTATTATAGAATTATTACCCTTATTCTGTGTTTATTCATAGTCGTTAATAAACTTAGTAATTTATTACTGTATTATTATACTTACTGTACTATATATTTTACAGAAATTCTCTATATACTAAATTGTCTGATTATGTTATAGGATTATCATTTAGAAAAATAGAAGAAAAGAACTCAGTACAGTAATTGTTAACAACTTAAAAGTATAGGATGAAATTTGTGGAATTTATTTATGCTTAACTAAATAAAACCCAATAAATAAACACATAGATTGCTAACCATAAATAAAGTCTTAAATTCAAAAAGTCACCTGTAGCAACAATCAATCATTCTAACTAATCTTTCTTTCTGTTTTCATTTATTATACAAGCAGTAGTAACATCTAGGAAGAAGTAGACTGTAAAGTATCTTTATTTAGCTTAATCCTACTCTAGTGAACTATCGTACTTTTCTCTTGAAATTCAATTAAGCAATGAGATTACTGAAAGTAACTACTGTATCAAAAACTATATTATCTATTCATTCCTACTACTATCAGTAGTTAACCTAGCTTCTTTTTCTGTTCTAAAAAGACTGACAGTTTCAGTACAAGTTAATACTACTGATACAAAGGATATTTCTTCTGATAACCACACAAAGAAATACTCTAAAACTCTATTAACATTCTATTTTGTATTTTCATCATACCATCTTTATTTATAATTTCACCCTTGTGCTAGAGTATGGTCTGGTAACTCCGGATGAGGAAAAACACAGTGGGTTTTTCATTCTCATTAAAAAGATTCTATTACTAACAAACTAAGAACAACTACATCACTGGGCCATCTAAATATTTATATCATAAGAAACAAACATAACATTTAATCATACACAGTTATTAAAACACAGACTGTTAGAGGACAGAACCTATTCTTAAGCTTGGACAACAACAGCAATGGGAGGCTGTTCCTCCCTACCAACTCCTGGAGAGTGCTCAAATAGCGACTCCTCAGGACCCCCAAGCTTTCTCTGGTCTCCCTGGCTGGAACTAGTTGCAGCAAATATCAAGTACCACTCTTCAGACTTAGTACCAATCCTGAGTTCTCCCAGCTTACTAGCTATAACAGACCAAGTTACTGCAAAATTCCTCTCAGAACACCTTCCTTACTATTTTCCCTTTTTCCCCAAATGAATTCCTTGAATAGCATTCCTCCTGAATGATTCTTCTCTGGAAAATATCTGAGCAGCCTCAGCTCTATTCATTGGGTACTTTTAAAAGATTGCCTAGGTCTTTTTGGGTTAGTTGTCATTTATTGAGCCACCTGCTCTGATCCCACTTTCTTGGGAGATCATGACCCCAAATATAGGGAAGTTTCCACCTGCAACATAGGAAGTGTTTGAGGATGCTGCCACTTGTATTTTTCCCTCCACCTAGTTCCTTCCACTAGTTTGACCAGTAACCTCTTATTAACAGCTCTCCCATGCTGTTGTCTCCATTTTTTTATTTATTAATAATAAAATATTCATAATTACATTCCAATTATTTTGACTCTGTTGAGTCATCAGTTCCTACTTAGCATTAAATTTAACATAATGTCTTAGGAAATATAATTAAAACAAATAACATTATTTTACAAAATTGGGGTATGTGACATACACACCCCCTTAAAATGTAACATCGTCCTCGATGTTACTTATTCTTCATCCTCTGCAACCTCCTGGAACAGATTTGGGTATGCCTCTGTCATCTTACTTTCTAGTTCCCAAGTATCCTCTTCAGGACTAAGGTGCTTCCATTGCACCTTCACCTGTCCAATGGTGTAGTTCCGCAGAGTAATTTCCCTCCTCCCGAGGATACAGTCCGGTTCCACCAGAATTTCTCCTTCTGGTTCCACCTGTACAACATTCCAATCAACCACATGAATAGCATCATGAACATATTTTTTCAAAACACAGATATGAAAAAAAATATGCATTTTCAAGTTAGGTGGTAACACTAGCTGATATGCAACTTGTCCAATTCTAGATAAAATTTCAAACGGACCACAGTAACGTGGTGCTATCTTTGCACAACTCCCCAATATTAGAGATATTTTCTTTGGTATTACCTTTATAAACACATGATCACCTACCTGAAACTCTTTGGGAGTTCTTTTCAAATCTGCTTGTCTCTTTTGCCGATCCTGTGCCACTTTCAAATTTTCCTGCACTTGTTTTACAATTATCTCCATTTCCTTCAATAATTCTGGTCCTAACACCAATCTATATACTAGATTATTCCAGGAGATAAGAGTGTTGCATTTATGTCCATACAAAATTTCAAATGGACTAAACTTAGCTGATGACTGATAGTTATTATTATATGCAAACTCTGCTAGATGTAGATAGTCTTCCCACTTACTTGGCTGATCTTTAACATACATCCTTAATAAATATTCCAGCACCTAATTCACTCTTTCAGTCTGTCCATATATTTGAGGATGGAAAGAGGTGCTGAAATTCAATGTTGTATTTAATCCCTTAAACAAGGATTTCCAGAATTTCCCTGTGAATTTAGGATCCCTGTCTGAAATGATAACTTTCGGTGCTCCATGCAACTGAAAGATCTGCTTTAAGAATATATCAGCTATATTGGCAGCCTTGTAAGTAGTTTTGATAGGAATGAAATGTGCTGCTTTACTTAACTTGTCAACCACTACCATAATAGAGTCATTTTGATTTTGATTTATGGGCAGTCCAGTAATAAAATCTAAGCTAATCACTTCCCATTTCCAGCTGGGAATAGGTAAAGGTTGTAGCAAACCAGCCGGATGTTGGTGTTCGGTTTTCACTTGTTGACAGTCCAAACATCTGGCAATGTATTCAGCTACTTCAGATTTCATATTAGGCCAGAAATATTCCTTTCTTAGCATGGTTACAGTCTTTTGGTAACCTGGATGTCCTGAGTAAGGTGTTTTGTGGACTTCGTCCAGAATCAACAACTTAACCTTAGGCACATTAGGCACATACAGTTTATCCTTAAATAATAAAAATCCATCTTCATTTAGACTATAACCTTTTATTAAACTTTCTGTAGGTTTCTCTTTAGCTGTAACTTGTAATTTATGATAAATTTCATCCTGTTTTACCCCTTCTATAAGCTGTTCATTAAAATCAGAAGCATAAGTGCTGATTGCTGCTGTAAAGTTTAGCTTTGCGTTTCTGCTTAAAGCATCAGCCACCTTATTTTCTTTACCCTTTATGTGTTGGATTTCAAAATCATATTCACTCAAGAAGGCTAACCACCTTGCTTGTCTTGCATTTAAGTTGGGCTGATCTAAAAGGTATTTTAGACCTTTATTATCAGTCATTAGAATAAATTTTCTGCCTATTAAATGATGTCGCCACATTTTTAAGGCATGTATAATAGCCGCAATTTCTAGATCATAAGTTGCATAATTATTTTCATGAATTTTTAACTTCCTGGACTCATAGGCAATGACATGCCTGTCTTGAGTCAGCACACTTCCTAAACCATCATTACAGGCATTTGTGCATACCACAAAATCCTTATTAGGATCTGCTATTCTTAGAATAGGCGCATTTGTTAATAAGGTTTTTAATTTCTTAAAACTTTCTTCACATTTTAAGTTCCAATCAAATTTATTTCCTTTCTTTTGCAAGGAAGTGATCGGATTAGCTATTTTTGAAAATCCTTCAATGAATCTCCGGTAGTAACCGGTAATTCCCATGAATGACCTAACATCCGTTACATCTTTTGGAACCCACCAATCTTTGATTGCCCGAATCTTTTCAGGATCAACTGAAATCCCTTCCTTAGTCACCACATGACCTAAGTATTGGATTTCATCCTTAAAGAAGTCACACTTGCTAAACTTCGCAAAGAGTTGTTGCTCTCGCAGCTCTTGTAAAACTATCCTTAGGTGTTCTTTATGTTCTTCTTTCATCTTAGAGTAAATTAAGATGTCGTCGATAAACACGACAACAAATTTATCTATGTATTTATGCATTATATTATTCATTAAGCACATAAAGACAGCTGGGGTGTTGGTAATCCCAAATGGCATTACGATAAACTCGTAATGTCCATACCTTGTTCTAAAGGCTGTCTTAAAGATATCTTCATCCTTAATTCTTACCTGATGATATCTTGACCTCAAGTCTATCTTTGATAACACCATGGCTCCACGTAGTTGATCAAAAATATCTTCTATGCGGGGCAATCGATATCTGTTTTTAATAGTTTTCTTGTTTAGTTGACGGTAGTCTATGCATAGTCGCATAGTTCCGTCTTTCTTTTTGACAAAGATGACCGGTGTTCCCCAAGGAGACACACTAGGTCAAATGTAATTCTTATCTATTAACTCCTTTAGTTGTGACTTTAACTCATTAAGTTCTAAAATATTCATTCGATACAGAGATTTCAAGCTAGGTACCACACCTGGCACCAGCTCAATAGTGAAATCCAGTTCCCTCCTAGGAGGTAATCCTAGAATTTCTTCTGGGAATATGTCAGTAAATTCGTTTAAAACAAGAATATCTTCTATTTTTAACTTATCTGTTTCAGATTTACTTGCCTCATCTGTAATAGTTACACCATAGGCTTTACACCCTTTTCTAACAGCTCTTTTAAGTTGTAAAGCAGAAATTTGTCTGATTACAGTTTTTCTAGGAATACCCTTAATCTTTACTAGTAGTTCATCATTATTTAGACATGTGAAATTTTTATCGTAACAATTTAAAACTACCTTATGCTGCTCTAACCAATCCATGCCAATCAGTAAATCATATGATCCAAGTGGCAAAACATTAAGCTTAACTGTAGTTTTAAATTCATCCATAAGTAAAGCACATTCTTTCACAAAACATGTTACTTTTCTTTTTGCCCCAGTGGCTAATTGAACTAACCAAGAATGATCAAACTTATCGACAGAAAAATTACATTTTTCCACTATCTGAGGTGCAATGTAACTAAGACTAGCTCTTGGATGAATTAAAATGGTTGCAGGGGTTTGGTTAATCATACCTTCCACTTCCACCATGGAAGTCTGATTGTCATCTTGGTGGTTCTCCAATGCTGCATTTATTCTGGGTATAGTCCTTGCGGGTTCTCCAACGGTCATTTCCTCCTGCACAGTATGAATATTGCTGACTATTTTTTTTCGATTTGGGCAGACCGAGGCATAGTGCGGGCCATTACATTCCCAGCACTTAACGGGCTCCTTTCGTTCAAAACTCTTAGTGAAATTCCCATGGTTATTTGCAGCTTCCTTGCCCTTAAAGTTATTCGAATTATTGGATGTACCATTTCTATTTTCCTGGAAATTCTTATTGTTAGAATAATTTCTGTTCTTATTATTCTTGAAATTCTTCTGGGCTACAAATTCCTTCTTCTTAAACTCAGGCTGATTGTTGTTTTTCTTAGCCTTCCAGTTGGCTAAGCCTTCTTTCTTCTTGTTCTATTCAAAACAGAAATTAGCCTTCCACATGGCTTCCTCGAGAGTCTTCGGGTTATCATACTCAATTCTATCCTTGATGTGATATGGTAGACAGCTGAGAAACGGTTGCACTTTAGGTTTCTCATCTACTAAGTAAGGTACATACCTCAGCAAGCTTAAGAATTTACTGTTTAAATCCTTCATAGTCATTGAACCTAACTTCAATTCGTAAAATTCTTTAGCTCTTTCTTCATAATATTGTTCAGACAAAAATTTCTTCTTGAAGTACCTTTTAAAAGTACTCCAATTAACTTCTTTTTCCCTAATGCCCTTGACTCTCTCCAGATCTTGCCACCATATGTATGCTTTTCCGGAGAGATTATAGATTTCCATTCTTGCCTTCAGCTGATTTGAATAATTATATATATGAAAATACTTCCTCATACCGGATAACCAAGACTCTGCTTCTTCCCCTTTTTCAGTATCTCCATTAAAATTTGGGGGCTTTATCTTTTTAAACTCCCCTGAAATCTCCTCATATGGTCTGTACTTCTTATTTCTGTCATACGACTCAGCCTCACTACTGTCACTAGTAGTGTGGTAGCTTTGTTGTTCACCGAACCCTTCAGATGATGAACTGCTTTCAATTTTTGCCAACTTCACATTTTTAGATCTTCTTTGATGACTAACATCCTCAGATTCTGATCTTCTTCTCCTTCCTTCAGTTTGGAATTTTTCCATTAAAATTTGGTTCAACTCTTCCTGAGCCTTCAAAATCCTCTCATTCTCCTTCTTGACTGATTCCATTTCAGTCTTCAAATATTTTACAGTCTACAGCAACTCTGAAGAGTTGGTAGCCTCCTCCTCTATCATAGGTTCTCTAGGCAATTGTCTTATCGCTGTGTCTGGAGACTTCTCTTGAGCATACTCTCCCATCTTTTCCATACCTTCCTGTTAAATTTCAGAAAAGAAATTTTCCGTTCTTTTCATAAAACAAAACATATGTTAGCATCTTATTTTAGTTTACTAGTTCTTAGGAAAGCTAGTTGAGCTGCATCCAGGCCTAGTGTTTGAACCTTGTGCTCTGATACCACATGTCAAAACCCCAAATTTTCTGAAAAATTTAAAATTTTAAAAACATATAATTATCATAATTACAGTAAACTAATTATTAAATTAGTTATATGTTACCAAATTCATTATCTGAATTATCCGTTGGTTATGTTTAGCGATATAGCAGTTCTTTTCAGTTTACTGATTTTGTTTCCTTTTTTTTTTACCACAAGGTGGGACTGTCATGCAAAACTGGGCTTACTTAGCTTTCGAGCTAATGCAGAAAGTTTCCTTGTTCTTACAGACTACAGGTAAGAAGTCTTTGGTGCTGCTTGTCACAATTCTAAAGTATTTAAATACAAGTTCATCGCAAAAGAAAATCTTAGTAAGAAAATAAATGCTAAACAATTCCCAATGCTTGTTAAGGTACATTTATTAACTACCCTTCTTTCTAGTAGAAGTAAATCCATGGTTCTTGATGATTACAGAACTATTCCATAGCTTATCATAGTCGTGATGTATAAAAATGTCTTACTGATTCTTTACAACAAAGAAAGAGTAGTAGAATCACAAATTCTATGGTATAATTTCAATTGTATATACTTACGTTCACATAGTAAAGGTAAAATGATAAGGGTTTTATATATTACGGTTTCCATTCTCAAACTTTGAAGTTTAAAAAGAGTTACAACTCTATTTCCAGCTGCTTTTTAAGAAAACTATACTAATGTTGGTATATAGAGTTTTTATTCACTCATCAACTGTTTTCAAGCATAACTGAAGCTTATCTTTAGTAATATATATATATATATATATATATATATATATCTTACTGAAACAGGGTTTATCCTATTCCCTTTATGTTTATAAACGGGACATGTCCTCAAGGGGCAATAATTTGTAAAAGAATGCATGACTTAATAATTATATGGCCTATCTATCTTATTATGGTTAAACTTTTAGATAAGAGAAAATGTGGCTTACCTTGCCAAGTCATCAATTAAATTTAAGGTTATTACCTTAAGCAAAAGTTGTCACCACATAATAGTTACTACTCTCTTTTGTATCTTTTTACCAAATTTTACTATTTTAACCAAATATAGATAAGCCATTGAGGTTATTACGAACAATAGGACCAATGTCATAGTTTTTACTCTAATATCCTCCTTTATAATCTTCCAAATATACTTTTATGTTAAGCCAAAAGTTGATTGAACTTAATATTTCATAAAGTATAAGACAAGGTATAAGGTGGAATAAGAGGCCTAAAAATTCAACCATGATCACGATCAAAATAAAGCTTAATCTTTATTTTATGGTTCTATAAACTTAATAGAGGAAATGTCTCTTTTTCAAAAATTAATAAGCTATGGTTAATATTACTTACCTAGTAAGAAAGGTTATAATCATAACCCTTCCATAACAATCGTAGGTTTAAACTTGTCAAGTTATATGAATACCATAAATTTCAAAGCAATGGTCGTAATGGTCTCCACGACCTTAATGATTTGCAAGGTTTAAGTGTTTTAAGTGATGATTTTTATGTTCTTTCATGCAGCGTAGGAATGATAAGCTGACTTTGTAGCAAGGATAAGAGTAAACTTGATGTATAAAATGATTGGAATCATTTCTGGGTGGAACATCCTCCGAACTACATGAATCCACCCACTACAAGCAAATTTATTTGTTGGTAACGTGGCATTACCATGGCCATGCATTACGTAGTTATAAGAGCCATAGTCAAACCCTAGCTCACCATTCCCTCCTTCTCCTTCAGCTCCCGTCGCTCTGCGATGGTGCTGGTGCACCCTTGCTGCACCTCTCCTCTGCAACGATATCCTCCAACTCGTTATCTTCTTGTGACTCGTTCTATCACATTTTAGTAGTTCCATCCCATGTGTTGCTGTTGGTCATCTGTTGGCTGTTCTTCCCTCAGGTTTTTCTTTGTCATGCTAGCTCGAACCCAAACCCTTGACTGAGATAACCTCCTTCCTTAGTGAGGATCAAAGCCTTGTCCAGCTGTATTACTATTGAGTGTTGCTGTGTGTTAATCTTCTTCTCCCTTCCTGCAATAGGGTTACCTCATCGCATTGGTGGTTGTCTTGCTGTTGCTGGTGGTCGTGCCTCCATAAAAAGATTAGGTAGAAATATTGTAATTCTTTCTTCATTTTAATTGTTTGTTTTTAACTATAAAATTATTATCCATCTTACAAAATTTCTAATATTATTGTTTTCTTCGTGGTTACAGGTTTTGGCCCTCCCTTCTGGGCGGCTTCTGGTACAAGGATTGAGCAGCAGTTACAAGTGCCGGTAAGATTGGTTAAACCATGGCACTTTCTCTTTGTGGGGTTCCTTTGGGACTTTTGAGGGTTGGCGCATTGAGGCCTGTAACCCTTGCGGATTCAGTTTGTCCTGTTAATTTGTTTGATACTTGTGGTAATTGAAAAGGCCCCTGCGTTGTGCGAGGGTGCTCTGGCTTTGGCCGTGATTGTATAAGTTAGTTTATTTTTGTGTTTAAGTGCTATGTAAGAAGTGAAATGAGACAGAGGAAATTATGCCATACTCTCAAATACTTGAAGGGGTCGAGGGCTTTGAAAAGCTATTCGAATTTTTGTTTAGCTTTACTGTGTAATACTTGAGGTCGTGAGCCTGACTTGGAAAAGGGTTTACAACCCTCGACTTCTTACTTCTGTTGTAATTATAAATTTTACAAGGTTTCCACCCTAAGTCCATCATATAAGTTATTATTACTGTTTTTCTTTTCTATAATTCTTTGTTTATGTTACAGCACTGAAATTTATATGCTTTTTTATGTTATAATTAATATTTGAGGCTCGGCAGTAACAAAATATTTACAGCATTTATCTTTTATTTATAATATACCTCTATACAATTATGAGGTTGTAGTTAGGTTGTATAAATTTTGCTTAAGCTCGATAAGTTGAGCATTCTGTCACTCTGTTGAAATAATGATAGCGCGTTAAAATACTTGATTTTATTTTCATAATAATTTTATAAATTATTATTAGGGTTTTTCCTGTACATTACGTTTATATCCAGTTTGTTTTATAGAATCTGTCAATGCTATTATCTTATTTTACTAAAAGAATAAAATAAAATGATTCATGTTCCTTATGGAGTGCTTAAGTAACTAACAATTACTTCTTTTTCTTTTAGGTATAGAAGTTAGAATTTTATTTCATGTTACTAAAATTTAATAGAACACTAAAATATTATTGTTTCTATAGTTAGTATATAATCTGCATGCTTAGTCCATGCAATATATATGATAGAAAGAATATATTAAAAGACTGTTGTCTTACCTGTAAGTACTATGGCTTCTATTATTACTTTAAAAAGAATTGTAAGTGTTATTATAGAATTATTACCCTTATTCTGTGTTTATTCATAGTCGTAAATAAACTTAGTAATTTATTACTGTATTATTATACTTACTGTACTATATATTTTACAGAAATTCTCTGTATACTAAATTGTCTTAATTATGTTACAGGATTATCATTTAGAAAAATAGAAAAAAAGAACTCAGTACAGTAATTGTTAACAACTTAAAAGTATAGGATGACATTTGTGGAATTTATTTATGCTTAACTAAATAAAACCCAATAAATAAACACATAGATTGCTAACCATAAATAAAGTCTTAAATTCAAAAAGTCACCTGTAGCAACAATCAATCATTCTAACTAATCTTTCTTTCTATTTTCGTTTATTATGCAAGTAGTAGTAACATCTGGGAAGAAGTAGACTGTAAAGTATCTTTATTTAGCTTAATCCTACTCTAGTGAACTATCCTACTTTTCTCTTGAAATTCAATTAAGCAATGAGATTACTGAAAGTAACTACTGTATCAAAAACTATATTATCTATTCATTCCTACTACTATCAGTGGTTAACCTAGCTTCTTTTTCTGTTCTAAAAAGACTTACAGTTTCAGTACAAGTTAATACTACTGATACAAAGGATATTTCTTCTGATAACAACACAAAGAAATACTCTAAAACTCCATTAAAATTCTATTTTGTATTTTCATCATACCATATTTATTTATAATTTCACCCCTGTGCTGGAGTACGGTCTGGTAACTCCGGATGAGGAAAAACACAGTGGGTTTTTAATTCTCATTAAAAATATTGTATTACTGACAAGCTAAGAACAACTACATCATTGGGCCATCTAAATATTTATATCATAAGCAACAAACATAACATTTAATCATACACAGTTATTAAAACACAGACTATTAGAGGACATAACCTGTTCTTGAGCTTGGACAACAACAGCAATGGGAGGGCGTTCCTCCCTACCAAATACTGGAGAGCACTCAAATAGTGACTCCTCAGGACCCCCGAGCTTGCTTTGGTTTCCCTGGATGGAACTAGGTGCAAAAAATATCAAGTACCACTCTTCAGACTTAGTACCAAT
Organism: Pseudotsuga menziesii; assembly: GCA_001517045.1. Classification (NCBI taxonomy): domain Eukaryota; kingdom Viridiplantae; phylum Streptophyta; class Pinopsida; order Pinales; family Pinaceae; genus Pseudotsuga; species Pseudotsuga menziesii. The sequence goes on from LPNX011196625.1 coordinate 24,638, forward strand.
CCTGAACTTATCAGTAAGTTCTCCCAGCTTGCTAGCTGTAACAGACCAAGTTACTGCAAAATTCCTCTCAGAACACCTTCCTTACTATTTTCCGTTTTTCCCCAAATGAATTCCCTGAATAACATTCCTCCTGAATGATTCTTGTCTGTAAAATATCTAAGCAGCCTCATCTCTATTCATTGGGTACTTTTAAAAGATTGCCTAGGTCTTTTTGGGTTAGTTTTCATTTATTGAGCCACCTGCTCTGATCCCACTTTCTTGGGAGATCATGACCCTAAATATAGGGAAGTTGCCACCTGCAACATAGGAAGTGTTTGAGGATGCTGCCACTTGTATTTTTCCCTCGGCCTAGTTCCTTCCACCAGTTTGACCAGTAACCTCTTATTAACAGCTCTCCCATGCTGTTGTCTCCATTTATTTATTTATTAATAATAAAATTATTCAAAATTACATTCCACTTATTTTGACTCAGCTGAGTCATCAGTACCTACTTAGCATTAAATTTAACATAATGTCTTAGGAAATATAATTAAAACAAATAACATTATTTTACAAAATTGGGGTATGTGACAATTCCTTTGCCGAGTCCTTAATACAGGAGAAAGAGAAGTTGATCCAAATGGGAGTCATCAATACTTCCAAATATCAATCCCTCCTAGTGACAGACTCTACCAAAGTGCAAGATAAAGGAAAATCTTAGGGGAAGGAGCCTGAAGCAGCTGTTTCGAAGCCTAAATAGAATCAGAAGACTTCTGAAGGAGCTTCGGGCTCTAAGAAGAAGAAGAAGTTTGAAAATAAGATGTGTCCCTATTGTATGAGGGGTTTTCATCAAGAATACTCTTGCATGAAGAAGAAAGTTGACTAGTTGTCTTCCATCCTCAAGCATAATAACATTGCTCTTCCTCAAAAATAAAAGAAGCCCAAAGATGGACCAGAGATGGAAGATGATGAAAGGTGCCATGCCTTGAAGGCTAGCCTTACTTAGTCAACAACATATTTGATTGATTCAGGAGCATCCAACCACATGGTTTCCTCCAAATAATCTTTCTCCACCCTCACACTATCAAAAGGGCCTAATATTCATATGGGAGATGATTCCCAAATTCCAGCAAAAGGAAGAGGTTCAGTTAAAACCAAGCATGGTGAGTTAAAAAATGTTCTCTATGTGCCCTCCCTTGCAACTATTTTGTTCTCTGTTTATCAGATGACCCATACAAATTCTCCCAAGAGAGTTACATTCGATTTAGATTTTGTTGATATCACAGAAAAAGATACTGGAGAGCTCATAGCAAAAGGTATTGCAAATCATTCTACTGAACCTTATGAGTTCTCACATTTTTTTATTATCTCACCTCCTATGGATTTATTGTATCATGCTAACAAAACCAATAATATTTGGCATGATATATTTGGGCATCTCAATTTCAAATATCTCCAGTGACTCCACAATGATAAAATGGTTGAAGGTTTACTTCTCATCTAAACTTCCGATGGAGTTTGTTCTAGGTGCTTGGTAGGTAAGCATCTAGAGAAGAGGTATGAGGTTGGGAAGGCACATAGAGATGCCTCTATACTTGATTTGATAAATAGTGATGTGGCTGTACCTATGCCCAAAAACTCCATTAATGGTTGTAGGTATTTCCGCACCTTTATTGATGATTGTTCTAGGTACTCTTGGATCTACTTTATGAAACATAAATCAGATTTTTTTGAGATTTTTAAAGTTTTTAAAGCTATGGTTGAGAATAGTTTAAGTAATAAAATCAAGTCCATAATATCTTATAAAGGAGGAGAGTACATCAAAATAGACTTTCAATATTACTATGAATCAGAGGGGATTTGAGTGGAACACTCAGTTTCATACACACCACAATAGAATGGTGTGGCTGAGAGGAATAACATATCATTGAAGGAGATGGAAACATGCCTTCTCCATGGTAAGAAATCCCTCCTTATCTTTGGCAAGAATCCATAAACTATGCTTCATATTTGCAAAACAGAGTTCTTCATAAATTAGTGGTTGGGGCCACTCCATTCAAATCCCTACATGGGCATAATCCCAATGTCTCTCATTTGAGAGCTTTTGGTTCCAATGCTTGGTCCAGAATCCCACTTGACAATAGGAAGGCCTTCCAAGCCCAAATTAGTGAATGCATTTTGTTGGGATATGTAGAATATGGGAAATCATACAAGTTGATGGAGGTTGCAACTAGGAAATGCTTCATTGAGCGGAGTGTTCAGTTTGAAGAAGATCAGTAGTGTGATGCACCACCATCCAAAGCATAAGAAGGTATAAACACTCTTCCTCGCATTTTTGATGATGATGATTTGTTACATGTTTCATATTTAGATGAAGAGGATCAAGACCAACATGATCATGTTATTAAGGATGAACCTCATGAGATTCTAGATCCAAATCCAACATCCATTCCAAACCAAAGGCCTAAGCCTACATGGGCTCAAAATCTCATTAATTCCATTGTTTATAGTGAATGATCAACCACTTGGCCCACAAAAGCAAAAATTTATCATTCTCCACCTCTTCCATACAAAAGAAACACACAGATTCATCAGTTCAAAAGGACATTGAGAGGTTCACATGCACAGCTTCAGGATGCTGCTACACAGAAGAACCATACTGCTGCATAGATCTGCAAATTTGCAGCAGTGTTTTGACAAGTTATTTTTCTAAGGAGGAAGCTTCTTTCTTCTAAAGATAACTTGTATTTTCCTGTTTCTTGCTTATTTTGACCGAGGGGGGGGGGGAGGGGGTTCTTATGAGGTTTTCCCCTAATTCCTTAGTTTATTAAGCAACAGTTTTTATATTTTAGATTGTATATGGGTGTCCTTTGGCCTTATTTATAGGGCCCATAGTTTTCCAAGTTAGGATTCATAGGCAGTGTTAGGATTTATAATCCTCCCTTGACCAAATTGTCTATTAGATTATTTTATCCTAACTTAGGAGTCTTTTATTAATTATTGGGTCCAATAGTACCATTGGGTCCACTTGGCCTAATGGGGACACATGTACCAGTCACTAGAGTGTGGGGAACACTATTAGAGGCTATATGAGACTCATTGCACTTGCATGCATCAGTTTAGGCTCCTCCTAGGCTAATCCCTACATTTTAGGAGACACTGGGAGTCCCAACACCAACCTCCTTCAGTTTTTGGTAGTTGGTAACTAGTTAATAACTCAACTCGTTAAGCTTAGTTACTCTTCATTTACATTCAATTAGCTCTCCTTCATTTCAGTTAGTGCTAGTTATGCATGGATGCATGTGGGAAGGCACTAGTTCTCACCTACTTCTCACCTACCACTACAGTTAGACTGGTTTAACTAATTATAATTGATGGATTGACTGAATTAGACATATGGAGTTAACCACTTGGACTCCGATATTGATTTAGACATATTTAGTTAGCCATGTAGTTAGATATAGTTAGAGTTAGTTGGTGGATTCAAATTCATACCTAATGATTTGAATTCCTCCTTAAGTAACACCAGATTTTTTAATGAAGATAATACTGTAATTCTCTAAGAAATACTTGTTTGTCTCCTGTGAGATTTAATTAGTTCAGTTTGTATAACTCATTCCTCTTCACTGCATAATAATTAGAGTTCAACAAATCCACATTATACTTCAACACTCTTGCCATAATATCCACAACTATCTATAAAAGAGGAACACAATTGTATATTAGTAACCATAAAACACAAACAAGGAAAAAGGAAAGTTGAACTCCAAAGGGGTGATACCATTTCCAGTACAGATTACACTCTCAGAAAAAATTTCACCAACATCATTTCTTAGCTTCCAAATCGGTTGTAACAAATTGGAACCTAGGGAGACAAGATTGAGCATGGTAGATCAATAACTCAACTCGGTAATGAGTCTAGTAAACCCATTGACAAATGAAAAGAGAAATCCTGGTTGTTTCTAATCAATGCAAGTACCAAAAATTAAATACATTGTCCATCTTGGAATCCAAGCGCATGGTAACAATGTGTACCCACTTTGCTGGTGGTTGGGGAAAGTTAATGAAATCACTTGGAGTAATGAGGACATGGTGTAACCATAAAGTCACCATCGAAACAAAGTCATAGTTTCCAAATAAACCAAAGTCACCATAGTATATGCCATTGACAAAGTGTTGACCTCGATTTTAATTAAGTGCACCTACTAGTGATCCACCCCAACAATAATTATATTAACATTCGAACCATATAAATTTCTATAAATAAACAAATACTAGTTCATGAGTTAATAAAATGGTGTTGAAATGGTGTCATATATATGAACATGGAAAAATTATGCATTAGGAGGGTTCTAAGTAATCCAACAACCCTAGGTATAATTCCATATAAATGCTTATAAAAATGTTAACTCTGATGATGACATATATTCTAAACAAACACTTACAACATACACTGCATCAATTATGCTAAACAACTATAATGTTTCTCCATGTCAAACAAAATGAAGAATCATCCTATATGACATACACATAATAAGGATGAAATCATTTACAACAAAGATGCAATGTCATAGAGTAATATTGACCATTAACTCCTTATAAACAGTTTATAAGAATGAGCAAGAGTTATATTCTAATAATATCAAACTAAGTTGTAACAGGGATTTTACAACAAATCCTGGAATTAACATCCCATTTAGCATCCTTTTTTAGTGTAATTTTTTTTACATTGAGTGGTCAAAATAGACGCTAAATGGGATGCGTCATGGACAAAGCTTAATGAGTCTCATAAAAACCTTTTTTTTCTTCCTAGATAGCATCCTTTTTGACGTCCAAAAATATAGCGCCTATTTTTTTGCTTCCAGAATAACGTCCAACTTGGATTCCTAAACAACGTCGAGGTTTGCTTCCTAAATAACATCATATTTTGATTCCTAGAGAGCGTCCTCTTTTGCTTCCTAAATGAAATCCCCGTTCGCACCATATTTCATCCTTAATAACACCACATTATCATCTATGTTTGCATCTATGTTCAAGCCATATTTGCATCCAAATTATCCTCCAATATTGCATCCATTTGTGCTACCACTACCGCATCCCATTTTGCACTAGGTTTTACTTCCAAGTATGCATCAATTTTTTCTTCCAAATTTGCACCAATTTTTGCTTCATTTTTGCATTATGTTTCGCCACCCAAATGGCACCAAATATTTCTTCTATTGTTGCACCATATTTTTCTTCCTATGTAGCACCTTGTTTTGCATCCAAATTAACGTTCTGATTTTTCTACCATAGCAACGTCATGCTTATCTTCATCATTAGAGCCAAATGTTGCATCCCTTTTAATTCCTAGTTTTGGATCTCTATTGACGTCCACATTAGCACCATGTTTTTCTACCACTTTAGTTCCTAATTTATCATCCATTTAGCTTCCCGTTTAGCTCCTTGGATTTCTTCTTATTTTGTTCCCTTATGAATGCCGCATTTAGTTTCTCATTTCGTATCTAATTTTTCTTCTTTGTTGGCCACTAGTTTGGGTTCTACTTTGGCGTCCAAACAACATCAAAATTGGCTTCTAACTTAGTGCCAGGTTTTGCATCCAATGTTGCTTCTAGATCTATGACATAGTGGACTTCCATTTTAGCACCTAGTTTTGATTTGTATTTTGCTTCCTTATTAAAACCACATTAGGCATAGCAAGTTGAAAAATTGCATATAGAAAAAAAGAGAATGCCTTTAATTGTGCATTATTGTATGTGCATTATTATATACAGTAGGGAAAAATGCATTTTAAATTATAATTATGCATTATTTATTATTATATACAATAATAATGCACAACGGAATATAAAATTTCAATTTATATATTTTTATTTTTTTAAAGGCATTTCATATAAAGAAAGAATGAAATGCAAAAAAAATTAATGCATTTAAGTCGATACAATGGGTATGAACAAACATATAAATTATGCAGGTTACATGTTCTTTGTGTGTGTCAATAGTAAATATTTTAGATGTAGTATCCACTTGTAGATGTTTTCATTTATAAAAAAACAAAATAGGGAGTTGGAAAAAAACTAGCAGCACTTTTTCCTATTAAAGAAATGAGAATATGAGATAATGTGAATGCATATAGGTATATGCATCTTGAAAATAGAGGGAAAGTTTCTCCATAGTTGTACAAACATGTAAATGTTTTCGACTATAAAAAAACAAAATAAGGAGTTGGCAAAAAACTAGCATCATTTTTTTTCTATGAAAGAAAAGAGAATATGAAATAATGTGAATGCATATAAATATATGCATTTTCAAAATAAAGGAGTGAAAGTTTTTTCATAGTTGTAGTTTGTGATAAAGCTATTCTATACAATCATCAAAATCTATATGCATTTTCAAACTAGAGGAGGGAAATTTTCTCCATAGTTTTAGTTTGTGATAAAACTATTCTATATGTTAGAATAACCAACCCATAGTTAGCTACCTTAGACATTAATTAATCCAATTTTTGTCTTATTTGCCTAGTTTCCATATTCCACCTTATGCAAGTTGTCCTCCACACATCCATAGTGGTCAAACTTGCTAAATTTGAGTCATGGAGCACTTGGGAAACCTCTTGGAATCAAATCTTCTTTATTCCTAGCCTCCCAAGCGCATGTCTGCTTTTTCTGCTTTATTGCCTGCTTTTCTGAGTTTTAAGGAAATTGGGAAAGTTTGACTAGGTGAAGTTAACTTGTTTTTTGTCCTCAACATCCTCCACTCTTTTCTCCTATGAAAAGCATGTATGATTTGTCCTTCCACCACCTATTAGCTTTCCTAATTGATTTTTCCAATTTGTAAGCTCCTAGACAGATTTGGAATGTGCTTTATGCACCTATGGGGGATTTGCTTAGATTTAGTAAGCCTGCTTTTGACTAAATTTGAATGGAATCTTCATGCATTCGAATATATCATGTAATTATTTATTTTGGTAGCCTATGACTTCACAGGGTTGGCTATTGTACACTTATTCAATACATATTAGTGTTCAGCTCCATTATTCAGTCTCTTTTGTGAGTAATTTGCATGTGTAATTGGCAATTGTTGTGAGTGTAATTGTTCTAACACCTGGGTTCAATTTCCACATGGTATCAGAGCCTTTGTAGATCAATTTATCTCCTTCCAATTTGTTTTGCAGTTTCGACACCATTGACTAGGAGCATTCTGCTGACTGAAGGGACAATTTCTGAGCTATGGATCAATCTCAAAAGATCATCTTGACTCCATTTAACTTCTTTGAATGGAAAGTAGAGATGGATATACTATTGAGAGTGAAATTCCTCTAAAGAGTGACTATGGAAATAGAAGCAGATCCCAATGTAGCTGCAGAGAAGATTAAATGGCACAACAGGAGGGATGAGGCCTATGGTCTCCTGTGTCTAAGCATATCCAGAGATCTCCTTTTCCATATTGATGGATTGACATCACCGAATGAAGTATGGGAGAATATTTTTGATATTTTTGGAAAGACAGATGATATGAGGGGACATCAAATTGAAAATGAATTGATCTCCCTGAGTCCCAATAGCTTTGAGTCCCTGCAACTCTATTTTTCCAAGTTCAAAGCACTTGTTTTGTAGCTAAAACAATGTGGGATCGAAAAGAAGGATGATTAGATGGTCTTGGACATACTCTCAAAGCTTGGACATGACTATTCAGTGTTTTTTTTTACCTTCTATGCCACAAAGTTGACAGCTCGAGCATGGAAAATTCCTAGCCTTGCAGATTTCATGGAATCTCTCACACAAGAACAAGATAAATTGGTGATGATGGGCACCATCAAACCATCCAAAGAAAAAGCTCTGGTTGCTGGATATTTTAGGGTGGATTCAAAAAGTAAGAAGAAAGCTAAAAATCCACTTGAGCAAAAGAGAGACAAGAACAAGTCTCCAGAGGAGCCTCAAGGTTCCAAGAAGAACCCCCAGAAGAAGAAGAACAAAGGAGAAATGAGCAAGTGCACATATTGCAATAAGGGCAATCATTCTGAGAGATCCTACATGAAGATGAAAATAGACATGCTGACCCAACTCCTGGAGAAGAATGGCATCTCCCTTCCAGACAGCTCAAAGAAGAGGGAAGGAGGATCAAATTCAAAAGACAGAGAGAGAGTTCATGCATTGGTTTCTGGCACATCAAGCTCACCTAGTTTCATCATTGATTCTAGAGCTTCAAGACATATGGTTTCAACCAAGGAGGAATTCACCTCACTTGACATGTCGAAAGGTCCACCATTAGTACTGGGAGATGACTCTCTCACTAAAATTTTGGGCAAAGGGAGGATTGATCTTGACCATGGTAAGTTCAGCAATGTGTTGTATGTTCCAGGTCTTGCCTCTAACCTCTTATCAATGTATCAGATGACCCACACAGGGTCTCCAAAGAAGGTCATATTCTCCCCTAATGAAGTTGAGATCACATAGATCTCAAGTGATAAAGTCATTGCAAAAGGAGTTGCAAATCACACTTCGAAGGTATACATGTTCTCACACTTCCTACCCTACTCAAACCCCTCTACTCTTTTGATTCATGCTAATGAGGTAAGCAAGATTTGGCATGAAATATTTGGCCACCTAAATTACAAGTATATTTCTTATCTTAGTGAAAAATAAATGGTCATAGGGTTACCAAAGATTAAGTTTTCCAAAGGATTCTGTCAAGGTTGCATCCTAGGAAAACACCCAGAGCATAAATTTGAGAGAGCTAGTCATGAGAGAACCTCTGCACCTCTTGAGTTGATCCACAGTGATGTTGCTGGCCCATTTCCTCATATGTCAATGAGTCAGGCCAAATATGCATTGACATTCATAGATGACTTTTCCAGGTATTTCTAGGTTTACTTCCTAAAACACAACTATGAAGTTTTTGGCCTCTTCAAAGTCTTTAAGGCTTTGGTTGAAAACCAGTCTGGGAGGAAATGCAAGGTCCTCAGATATGAAAATGGTGGTCAGTATGTCAATTCTGATTTTATTCAATAGTATGCAGATGTAGGTATTTAGCATTCTATCCCTTAGACACCACAACAAAATGGTGTTGCTGAGAGGAAGAGCAGATCACTGAAAGAGATGGCAACATGCATGATGGAGGCTAAGCCTTTGCCACCAAAGTACTGGTCTGAAGCTATAAAATGTGCAGCCTATATCCAGAATAAGGTTCCTCATAAACAGCTTGAAGGTATGACTCCTTTCAAAGCATGGAGTGGGCACAAGCCAGATGTGACCCATTTCAGGATTTTTGGCTCAAGGGCTTGGGCTAGAATTCCAATAGAAAAGAGGAAGGCTTTGCAGCCCCAAATCCAAGAGTGTCTATTTGTTGGATACTATGAAGATTCAAAAGGGTACAAGCTGATCAATTTGAGCATAAAAAAATCCTTCATTGAAAGGTGTGTTCAGTTTCAAGAAGAGCCCCTAGCAGCAGTGGAAGTTGGAGAATCCTCTTCACCACCAGAACCTTTGAATGTAAGTGAAGAGATAGTTGAACATGGTGATTCTGATATGTCTAATAATGATGATTTAATTATAGATCCTAACAGTCCTACAAGACCAAAATGGGCAGCCAATACCATTCATGCAGCTGGAGAACTAGATGGAAATCCTAATGATCCTAGGAGGACTAGATCTCAGTTTGAGAGTGCTCTGTGCATGAAAGACCCCTTGTTTGTAGAGAAATGCTATCTGATGGTTGAATCAGACCCACAGACATATGAAGATGCAGCACATGATCCAATATGGAAAACAACCATGAAAGAAGAGTTCAGCTCACTCCAGAAGAATAACACTTGGGAGCTGGTTGATCTCCCCCCAGGGAGGAAGCTAGTTCAGTGTAAGTGGGTTTACAAAACCAAATTTGCTGCGGATGGTTCACCTTTGAAATATAAGGCAAGATTGGTAGCCAAGGGCTACTCATAGGTACATGGCATAGCCTACAATGAGACCTTTGCACCAGTGGCAAAGATGGACTCCATCAGGCTAGCCTTAGCCATTGCAGCTTCAAAGCAATGGGAAGTACATCACATGGATGTGAAGTGTGCTTTCCTGAATGGAGATATCACTGAAGAGATATACATGCAGCAGCATCAAGGATTTTCTACTAGCCCTTCTCTTGTGTGCAGGATAAAGAAGTCATTGTATGGGCTTAAGCAAGCCCCCAGGGCTTGGTATGCCAAGATTGATAGATTTCTGCTATCACTGAATTTTGTTCGATGCAAATCAGATCCAAATGTCTATTTGAAGCTGATTCATGGTTCATTAATGATCATTGTTTTATATGTTGATGACCTTCTCATTACAGGAAGCTCAAAGGATGAGATTGCCTCCTTGAAGGATGCAATGAACCATGCCTTCTCAATGACAGATTTGGGCTTATTGAGCCAATTCTTGGGGCTTGAGATTGCTCAAACCAAAGAAGAATCAAAGTACATCAGTCCAAGTATGCCTTGGATTTTATGAACAAATTCAAGATGAAGGATTGCAAGCCAAGCAAGACTCCTTTTCTTTTAGGAGTGAAGCTTGAAGAAGTTTATTCTTCACCTATGGTAAACAATACACTGTATAGGAAATTAATTGGATGTTTGTTTATATTACACATACTAGAACTGATATTTCTTATGCAATAAGTGTGGCTTCAAGATACATGGATCAGCCTCATGAGATCCATTGGAGAGCAGCCAAAATGATCCTTAACTTTGTTTAGGGAACAAGGACACCTGGGATCTTCTATAAAGCTAAATATGGTCTTGATTTGATTGGGTTTACTCACAGTTATTGGGTAGGTGATAGCACAGATTGAAATTCAACATTAGGATATGTGTTCATGCTTGCAGAAGGGCCAATCAGCTGGTCAAGCAAGAAACAGAGTGCCATTGCACTCTCATCTACAGAAGCAGAGTACAGAGGAGTTGTAAATGTAGCAACTCAATGTTTATGGTTGCTGGGGTTACTTGGAGAGTGTGGCTTTGAATCAGAATACTCAACTAATATCTACTGTGATAATTAGAGTACCATTCAAATCTGCAATGATCCAGTTCAGAAGCGGAGAACCAAACACATTGAGATCCATATGCACTACATCAGACAGCTTGTGCATGATGGCACCATTCACCTACTCTTCTATTCATCTTCAGAACAAGTAGCAGATATATTTACCAAATTTTTTTGTGAGAAGACATTCAGCAATCTCAAATCACTGATGGGGATTGCTGATCATGCTGTGAAGCATGAGTGATGACAATATTTCCAAATTTTGTTTTATAGTCCATGTTTAAGGGAGGATTTTTCCCACTGGGTTTTTGCCTCTTTCCTTGGTTAAATGGACCTGCAGTATGTAAAGGGTGACTAATCCTTGTTGCTAGGCCCTATAATTTTCTTATATTTTACTCATAATTCAGGCTTAAGGGGGGGTTTTAGAATAATCAACCCGTAGTTAGCTACCTTAGACATTAATTAATCCAATTTTTGTCTTATTTTCCTAGTTTCCATATTCCACCTTATGCAAGTTGTCCTCCACACATCCATAGTGGTCAAACTTGCTAAATTTGAGTCATGGAGCGCTTGGGAAACCTCTTGGAATCAAATTTGCTTTATTCCTGGCCTCCCTAGTGCATGTCTGCTTTTTCTGCTTTATTGCCTGCTTTTTCTGAGTTTTAAGGCAATTGGGAAAGTTTGACTAGGTGAAGTTAACTTGTTTTTTGTCCTCGACATCCTCGACTCTTTTCTCCTATGAAAAGCATGTATGAGTTGTCCTTCCACCACCTATTAGCTTTCCTAATTGATTTTTCCAATTCATGAGTGTTAAATTTTCATATGCTTAACTAAGACATCGGTATTTCATTTCATTTTCATAACAAAAGCATATAAACAGGATCACTAAAAGATAGACAAGCAAAACCATACAAAAGGAACACAAAGATTTATCCTGGGAAAACCCTAAAGGGAAAAACCTAGGAAAATATTCCTCAATATAGATGTCCCCAAAAAGATAAAAGATAAAACCAGCAGGGAGATCAAAGCCTGATCCTCCTCCTTCTCTAGCTACTTCTCTTCTCCACTAATGCGCTACACAAGTGAGAGTGTGTGTCCTAAATGAGGAGCACTACACCTCTATTTATATTCATCCGTTCACTTAAGTTAACTCATCTGTCATGTAGGCTCAAGTTAATCATGTAGGCTGGAGTTACACATGTAGGCTCAAGTAACCACACTGGGGTGCTAATGACCCACCTTTACAATTAGAGGGGACTGCCTCATGACTCTTATTAGTTCTTCCGATTAGGAGCATCGGGGTACAAAGTAATACAAGTGGTTCTCTCGGTAGGACCATTGGGGACCACAAAGAAATACATATAGAATATTCTTCGAAGTTACAATATTTCAACACTCCCCCTTAACGAGAAGGGTATTCTATAACAACATCAACAACAACAATAATAGGAGAGAGATAGAGGACATCATCAACATCATCAGGGTGATACATCTATAAATCATTGGAAGCTTTTCAACATCATGTAGTCTTCATCTACAATCTTTAGTCTTCAGCATCATCAGTACTTTGACCGCTTCGATCAACAACATCTTCAGCATCTTGACTCTTCAATCAGCAGCAACATCTTCAGCACTTTGACCTTTCGATCAGCAACATATTCAACACTTTGAACTTTTGATCAGCAACATCATCTTCAGCACTTTGACCTTTCGATTAGCAACATCATCTTCAACACTTTGACCTTTTGATCAACAACATCTTCTTCAGCACTTTGGCCTTTCGATTAGCAACAACATCATCATCATACTCTGATATTTCGATCAGAAACATCATCATGAAAACATCATCAAAACATCAACATCATCATCATCAAAATATCATCATCATCACATTCTGATATTTCAATCAGAATCATCATTATCATCATCCTTTGATCTTTTGATCAGAAACATCATCAACCGAACATCATCATACTCTAACATCAACTCATCATCATATTCTGATCTTTCGATCAGTACGCCATCATCATCATACTTTGATAATATGGCATCATCATCATCAGGATCTCATCATCATCACATTCTGATCTTTCGATCAGAAACATCATCATCATCATCATCTCATTCTGATCTTTCGATCAGAAAACATCATCATCATCAGCAACATCATAATCATAAGCAACTTCTGATCTTCTGATCAGAAAACATCATCATCATCAGCAACATCATAATCATAAGCAACTTCTGATCTTCTGATCAGAAAACATCATCATCATCATATTCTGATCTTTCGATCAGAGAACATCATCATCAACAACTTCTAATCTTTCGATAAGAGAAACATCATCATCATCATATTCCAATCTTTCGATCAGAGAACATCATCATCGTCAGCAACAACATCATCATCATATTCTAATCTTTCAATCAGAGAACATCATCATCATCAGCAACTTCTGATATTTCGATCAGAGAAACATCATCATCATCATATTCTAATCTTTCAATCAAAGAACATCATCATCATCAGCAACAGCTTCATCATCATATTCTGATCTTTCAATCAGTACGTCATCATCATCATAAAAACATCAACATGATCCTTCCTTTCGGAATTACGAGATTTAGGTCTTTATGGAGTTACCAATGATCCTTCCTTTCGGAATTACGGGATTTAGGTCTTTACAGAGTTACTAACGATCCTTCCTTTTGGAATTATGGGATTTATGTCTTTACGGAGTCACTGACGATCCTTCCTTTAGAAATTACAGGATCAACACATTTGTGGAACTCAGACAATCATTCCTATTGGAATTATGGGATCAACACATCTGTGGAACTCAGACAATCCTTCCTATTGGAATTTCGGGATCAATTCAATGATCCTTCCTTTCGAAATTACGGGATTTAGGTCTTTACGGAGTTACTAACGATCCTTCCTTTCGGAATTACGGGATCAACATAGATGTGGAACTCAGACAATCCTTCCTCTTGGAATTATGGGATCAACACATCTGTGGAACTCAGAAAATCCTTCCTATTGGAATTACAAGATCAATTCAATGATCCTTCCGTTTGGAATTACGTGATTTAGGTCTTTACGGAGTTACTAATGATCCGTCCTTTTGGAATCACGGGATCAACACATATGTGGAACTCAGACAATCCTTCCTCTAGGAATTACGGGATCAACACACATTCTCGAGTACCGAAGTCACCGGATCCATTCTGAACCAAAGTTCAAGGATGATACAATCCTACCACATTCACAGGGACTGAGATCTCCGGATACATTTTGAACCAAGGTTCAGGGATGATGCAATCCACCACTTTCACGGGGGCCGAGACCTTTGGATACATTTTGAACCGAGGTTCAGGGATGATGCAATCCACCAATTTCACGAGGGCCAAGACCTCCAGATAAATTTTGAACCGAAGTTCAGGGATGATGTAATCCTACCACTTTCACGGGGGCCGAGACCTTCGGATACATTTTGAACCGAGGTTCAAGGATGATGCAATCCTACCACATTCACAGGGGCCAAGAACTCTGGATACATTTTGAACCGAAGTTCAGGGATGATGCAATCCCACCACATTCACGAAGACCAAAGTCACCCGATCTATTTTGGACAGATGTCCCAGGATGATACAATCCCTCTTCATTCTCAAGGATCGAGGTCTTCGGATCACTTTAGGGTAAGTTCCCAAGGATGATACAATCCCACTGCAACATCGCTACTCCCACTTTTGAGGAAGGTATTTTCGAAAAACACCAAGCTTGTCTCGAAAGTGTTCGAACTTTACCCGAGACAGAGGCTTCATCAGTACATCATCATTCAAACCATTATCATCTACATCTTCAGTATGTGAATACTGAACTATCACCATATGTATCTCGAGTATGTGAATACTGAAAGCATCATCATCTATATCTTCATTATAGAAATATGGAATCATCATCATCTGCATCTACCATATGTAAATACTGAAACATCATCTATATCTTTAGTATGGGAATACTGAAACATAATCATCTACATCTTATCTCGTATGTAGAAATACCAAATTTTTATGTGTTACAATCGAAACACAGGGTTCTCTGTCATCACAAATCTGGTTATCACATAGAATCATTGTAGTATCCATATTCAGGTGAAAGAGATTTGATATCAGCTTCTGAAGCCATATGACTTCACAACTTAGCAGAGCAATCTGCTATGTATTTTTCTTCATCTGTGCTACGAGAAACACTGAATTGTTTCCTGCTAAACCGTGAACTCATAGCAGACCCCAAACAAAAGCATCTACCTAATGTGCTTTTCCCATCTGAGATACTTCCAGCCCAATCTGCATCTTTGTAGCCATACAATCTATACTCATGGCTACCATCATAGTATAGACCAAAGTCTATAATCCCTTTCAAATATCTCATCACATGTTTTGAAGTTACTAGGTGAACCCATCTTGGTTGAACACGATATTGACTTAAGGTGTTCACAGCAAAACAAATGTTTGGTATGGAATTTGTTCAGTACATTATTGACCCAATGATCTGTCTGTAATGAGTCACATCCACTAACTCTGATGAGTCATCAGCTAACAGCTTCAGTTTTGAGTCCATGGGTGTGGCTATGGATTTGCATTCCAACATATTGAATCTCTTTAATATGTCTACTACATACTTTCCTTGGTTGAGAAATATTTCTTCTAAACTTTGTCATATTTCCAGACCTAGGAAATAGTGCATTAACCCAAGGTCTTTCATCTCAAATTCTTTTGCTAGTTTCTTCTTGCTTTCCATGATCTGTTTCTCCTTCCTTGTCAAGAATAAGTCATCGACATATAATAATAGGATGACATGTTCATCTTCTACAACCTTGAGATAAAGGTTAGGATCAACTTTACTCTTGGTAAAGCCCATAATTGACAGGAAACTGTCTATCCTTGCATACCAAGCTCTGGGAGCTTGCTTCATGCCATAGAGGGCCTTCTTCAACTTACATATATGAGTCCATCTGTCTTCAACTTCAAATCCTTTCGATGTAAAAATCTTCCGCAATCATACCATTAAGGAAGGATTGTCTTTACTTCATCATGGAAGCAACTACCATCATAGTTCTGAAGGAAGTGTACCTTGCTTCCTGGAGTAAGTGTCTCTTCAGAATTAATTCCCTCTTTCTTATAGAAACCTCTAGCCACAAGCCTTTCCTTACTTCTATCAGTGACATATTTTATCTTGCAAATCCATTTGTAAGATACCACATTCTTGCTTTCTAGTTTGAGTACCATATCCCAAACATCATTCTAGTATTCTTTTATCATAACATCTTCCATGATTTCATCTTGTCAGATCATCAACATATCCTAGTGTTCTGCATTCAACTTTGAAGGTTGGAACCCAAAAGTCTCGATCCATCAGGAAGCTGTCCATCATGTCGTACCGTGTCGAACTCAGATATCTTCTGTAGTCACTCCCCCTAAAGTGGAGTATTATATTCCTTCTTCATTCTGTACATGTGGTTCTATGCTTGATATATACTGGTCAATAGAGTATGTCATGTCATAGTCTATTTTTTCTGAGGCAAATCACGAACCTTGCTTTGTACACTTGTTCTTGTATATCCATATGGAGGATACTACATAATTTTATTTATGTATCGAAATCATATCGTATACATCATTCCCCATGATCAACTGTTATTCTTTGATCATAGCTTCTTTCATAGCATTCTTTTCTTCATCTTGAGTTATCTCTCATACCCATGGTAGTCACTCATCCTTCGAGGTGGATCTACCGCTCTTTGAAGCTCTTTCTTCCGTCATGGTGTCTCTAATCCTGCGAGCTTCAGATTCATGTTTATTGAATTGTCATCACTTGTTCTTTGGAACAAGTCTCATCCTTATTTTCTTGTAGTAGGTTGTACAGGACCTTTCCTACAATTCAAATTTCACTAGTTGCATGGTTAGAACTATTTCATAAATCATATGCATAACGACAAATTCTTATGCATCATGCAACTGTTTAGCCAATACAACATTCATCCATATCTCACAAAAACTTTATAGACTAATCCAATATGTTAGCAAAGAGGTTTGATAAGTAGCAATGGAGAGTTGTATAGCACCATGAGCTACTTACCCATCACATGCATATTAGTAGTATACAGTCATTAATGCAAACAATCTATCATGCATAACACATCAACTGAATATAATCAAATGCAAAACAATATCATGAAATGACAATTGAATACTTATCTTTTATTTGTTTTGTGGGTAGACTCCATCTTGATCATTCTGCTTTATCATCATTTCTTATCCAAATGATAAGATGGATAAGAGGTTCGTCAAGAATTGAGTTCTTCATATTCCTCATTGCTTGAGGGATCTTCTTTGAATGGTGATAGCTTGATCTTCAATTTGCTCCCATCTTTCTTCTTCTCTTCTTATGAGACGAGCTTCTTCTTCTTCCCAAAGTCAACTGAAAGTAATCACTTTCTTTTGGCACACATTCCTTGCATGAATGAATCCCATGATCATGGGAGGCCATTCAAGGTGGCTATCACCACTTCTGCATTCTGGATCTTCACATTCTTCAACTGTTTTCTCAAATCCATCTTCTGAATTATGTTCTTATCTTCAACTAGCTTTATCAAGAAATCAAACATCTTTGGTGTATTTAGGGAAGACACTTGTGGTACAATTTGATCCGTGATTGAATCAACAGTGATCTTCTTGGCCTTGATCAAGTTCTTCTTGTGTAAGGCTTTGAGGCTCATCTCCCTCTAGAAATGGAACCTCTCTACTCATGTAGGTGTCCAATTCATTTTCTTCAGAGAGATCAAACACTTTCATGCTTGGAAGTTCTCAACTTCACCAAGCTTATCATCAAGCTGATGTGATAGATCACTTTGAAATGAGAACCTCAAATGCAAATAGCAAAATATTAGATCTTACCGATTTGAGGTGTCCATCCTGCTTCCGGAGTTGGCTGATCTAGGGTTTGTCAGAGAAACCCTAATTTTAAAAAATTGGAATCTTTCAGATATGATTGGATAGAAATATGTATCTCTTCAAATGGAGCTGTATAATGTACTCCTTTTCTGAAAACAGTGGAGGGAAGCTCCTGGAACAAGAAGCCCTAGTTTTCCAATTTCTTCTACAGAAATGCCTGTTACTTTTTCTATGATATATCCGAAATTACTGCTCCTCTATGTCTGAAATTTCTCACTGAGGTAACCTCGCATGTCCCTGATCCAAAACCATAGGATTCATCATATTTTGTTTCACCAATTTGGATTTATGATCATTTTTCCAAGGTGACCTGTTACAGGACTGTTCAGAATAGTGAAGTTGTATGGCATGCCACATGTCACTGGTTCATCGTCAGATTCTAAAATTTGGAAAATAGCAAGTAAAGTCCGTTATATTTCTGTAAAATCTTCAGGAATTCCATTTGGACCTATGTAGCCCAAGCTATAGCAATTTTCCCTAGGTGTCCTATTTAGGGATGAATTTTGGAAGAGGCTGGAACCCTAACTCGGAGGGATCATATATCCTAGAATATAGCGAATCTGAGGCTGAAATTTGGATACAGTGTTAATCAGGAGTTTTTCTTCGGTCTCTACAAGTTTTATCTCTTGAACCTTCGCAAATATTGGGATATAGTGAATATACCAAAACTTAGCAGTTTTAGTATTTAGGGTTTTTCTAGCTCCAGGTCAAACTAGGGTTTGACTTTCCCAGAGTTTCACTCAACCAAAAATATTGATCCAGGTCTCTAAACTTCGATTTTGATGAGGAGAGCAATCCTATGCTAGGATCGCTCAAAAATTATTCTTCTGCAAGAATCCCTAATTTCCCATACGGAAAACTGAAAATGCTCGAAATCGAATTCCGCTTCGACAGAAAGATGCACCCTTCAATGGAAAGTCAGCCTAGCCTTCCTTTGCTGATCAATTGTGGAGAGAGAACCCAAAATTAAGAAGCCCTAGATTCTGTAGCTGCACAATGTCTTCTTTTCAGGGTGGCTCTGATACCATGTTAAATTTTCATATTCTTAACTAAGACATCATTATTTCATTTCATTTTCATAACAAAAGCATATAAACAGGATCATTGAAAGATAAATAAGCACAACCATACAAAAGGAACACAAATATTTATCCTGGGAAAAACCTAAAGGGAAAAACCCAGCAAAAGCTTCCTCAATATAGATGTCCCCAAAAAGATAAAAGATAAAACCAGCAAGGAGATCAAAGCCTGATCCTCCTCCTTCTCCAGCTACTTCTCTTCTCCACTAATGCGCTACACAAGTGAGAGTGTGTGTCCTAAATGAGGAGCACTACACCTCTATTTATATTCATCCGTTCACTTAAGTTAACTCATATGTCATGTAGGCTTGAGTTAATCATGTAGGCTGGATTTACACATGTAGGCTCAAGTAACCACACTGGGGTGCTAATGACCCACCTTTACAATTAGAGGGGACTGCCTCATGACTCTTATTAGTTCTTTCGATCAGGAGCATTGGGGTACAAAGTGATACAATTGGTTCTCCCAGTAGGACCATCGGGGACCACAAATAAAAACATATAGAATATTCTTTGAAGTTACAATATTTCAATAGTGAGCTCCTAGACAGATTTGGAATGTGCTTTATGCACCTATGGGGGATTTTCTTAGATTTAGTAAGCCTGCTTTTGACTAAATTGGAATGGCATATTCATCCATTCGAATCTCTCATGTAATTATTTATTGTGGCAGCCTATGACTTCACAGGGTTGGCTATTGTACACTTATTCAATACAAATTAGTGTTCAGCTCCATTATTCAATCTCTTTTGTGAGTAATTTGCATGTGTAATTGGCAATTGTTGTGAGTGTAATTGTTCTAACACCTGGGTTCAATTTCCACACTATACAATCACCAAAATTCTGATTATGTCTTTTATACATGCATTATGTCTTAAAAAGAAAGGAGCAAAAGTTTCTCCAAAGTAGAAGTTTGTGATGAAGCTATGCTATACATGTAACAATTCTCTTTTCATTTAGCAAATGAAACAACCAAGTTCAATGGGAAAAATATTTAAACTTTTACATCTATAACTATGGAGGGCCATTTTTTGAAATGATGTTGTCAATGCAAATCACATATATAATTATGTAAATAAGTAGCGGAAAACAAAGAAAATAAAAGGACAACACAAGTAAGAGACAAGTAAGAGAGTAAGAACTCAATAAAAAATTTATGGTAGCAAGCATTAACATTGCTATATGCATTGTTTTTGCAAACTCTGTTTCAGAGTCTTTGTGAATGAAAAAATGCTTGTGAAAATTTAAAAGTGTGATACAATGAACAAACTATGCTATGTGAATGCAACAAATTTTGTGAAGTCTTAAGATGTCTACACATGAAGAGACCTACTGTTCATTAGATGTATCAGGATGCATTAAAGTTTATATATTATCATGTTGTAGACAGAAAAGAAAAAAATTCACAATTATGTTTTCATTGGTAGGAAACAATGTGACAAGAGGTTAATTATTTTTCTTTAAAATAATTTGTCTAAGCATTCTCTAAAGAACAAATGGGAAGGAGCAAAAAAATTAGTACAAATTGGATGTATAATAAATAAACAATAAGATATTTGAATTTACATGGTGGATGGGAGTTTGTTTATGGTCACAAACTATGCATTTTTTGTTGACAGAAATTTCTTTAAGGATGTAAAGAGATGATGGAGATAAGAGATATTGCATTAGCAGAGAAATTTCATGGTACTTTTTAAGGATTCTAATATTATACTTAAGTATAGTATTCTAGGCGATTATTTTGGATTGAAAAAAACATGTTAATAGATAGCTAGGCGAATAATAAATATGAAACATAAATTTAACACTGAAATGTGTAAATTTTAGCGAATATTATGATAAAAAAATATCATATTTAAACATAGGTGATATTAGACACTAAAAATGGCCAAATAGTGAATTTATTTTTTGAAAAAAAAATCCCAAAAATAGCCAATTGGCGAAATTTCGCCCCTAAAAATTACCTTGACAGAGATATTGCAATGACATGATAAATATTTTCGACCATGTAGATGAAATCGAGAGAGATTAAACCAACTTATAAGTCCTTAAGAAGAAAGAAAAAATAGGTAGAATAACTGTAACATATATAGATTGCAAAGTTTCTTTTAAATAAAACAAAAAAAATGGAAAAAGTGTTTCAACTAGTAGTACCGAAATCAGATGGCATGGTTCAACACTGTGACAATATTTTTTAATAGAATCCTTTGTGAAGTGAGTGAGATGGATCTTTTCTTTCGTTGGTGCAGTCTATGTATAGGTTCTTGTTTTCTAATTTATTTGGAAAATGGTCGAGACAATATTGGTTTTTTGAAAGCATTGAATGGAGCAATGAAGTTGTATTGTTTTGATACAATAAACTTATTAAAGGCTCTTCAAGGTTGACCTATGCTGTTTCAGCAACACTTGAATGGGCGACATTTTCAATGCAAGAAGGTCTATAAATATCCAACATTGTGACAGGGAGGTAAAAAAGAAAATAAGAGAAGCCAAAAAACGAAAGAATGTAACCAAAACAATAGACAAACATTGAACTATAGCTAGTGTTTTCATAAATCATTGTATGAAACATATTTTATACATGGACAACTCTATGAATCATAGTTTATTTATTTTTATAAATGCAGTTGTTGGAAAATATGTCATTCTATAGCCATATTTGGTTTTGTGTTTGAACTTATATATTTGGCAAGGAAAAAGGGGAAGTCATGGAAGTGCACTGTGCTTAGGTAGTTTAATATTTATTTTGTATTCCTTTTGTATTTTGTATTACAATTTAAAAAAAAACATTTATTCCCAAAATATGAGCTCTGATTAATTAGAGTTCCAACATATGGGACTCAACCACCAAAAGAGAACATGTAAACTTGGGAAAAGTGTGTCAAAACACATCAATCACAGGGTTGTTTAATAATAATAATAATATAAGTTTCCAAGAAACTTGTGTACGGGACAGGGACGGGTACGGGTACGGGGGCACCACTTTTTGAAAAAGGGTACATGGGTACATTGAGAGTACTACATGTGTGTGTGTGTGTGTCATAGTCACATCATACATGCATATTTCATATTTCTTCATAAATTATGAATCATGATTCGTAATTATAAATTTGATTATTATTTGAACAATGAACATTCAAATTGAAAATTTTAAACATAAAATTTGGTAAATTGTAGACTCAGTAGATATTATTAATTGGAAGACTGGAATTTACATAAAATTTGCTAAATCAATCATTGTACCAGGAAACTATAATAGAGAGTAAAAATCAGACAGAAAGGTACACTTGAAATCTTAGTTTAAACACCTATTTGTACTGCATTTACATAAAATAAAAAAATGCAAATTGCCAAATATATTCCTGTGTTGATGTGAGTGTATTTCTTAGTATTAAATACATATGTATATTTTTTATGTGCAGATTTGGTAGTCAAATTATGTTCCATGAGTGTTGAACACAAAACCATTAACACATTCATTGTAAATCAATGCAAAATCAGTCTGCCACATTTGGACAACATTCAATGGAATTTGAACAATGTTGCAAAGTGTTTGACATAAGTCCTGAACCAGACTCCATACATAGTTAGTGTTAGTGCCAGAAATTGTTCTCAGACTACTAAAGAACAAGCCAACACAATCTAATAAAATAAAACTAAGTAAAACATGTTTTTAGGGTTTTGGTTTTGCAGTTTGCAAACAAGAGGGTAAAAATTCATAAGGCTAAGACAATACTAAATCATGCAACAATATAAGACTGAGATGTATAATATATGAAACATAAACTAGAACAACATAAGAACATTAATGAATTTCATCCACAGCTCATAAGAATTCGATGAGAAATAACCTTAAACAAGAAATGAATTTATAAAATGAGTGATCACACCAATCAGAAATGAAACCAGCAAATAGGATAAAATGGGCTTATAGATTGCATATATAACATAATCAGTAATCCAAAGTACATAAGATTTTTTTAACTTAGCTCTGTATACAGTAGCTTGATAGACTCCCCTTGTACCAAATTTGAACCCCATTTCATTCTAAAGTCCTACTTTTATCTTGGTTACATCAAAAAACAATTATCTAATTGGATAACTACCTTTTAGGTTAGACTGTCGAATCACTTAACAAAGTAAATTTGTTCAAAATAAACTAATTTCTTTACAAAAATTAACTAACAAAACCTATCACTTAAATCCTTTTACAAATCTTTAGCATCTTTTGCCAAAAGGGCTATCCCCTCCAAAGCTTGAGTCTTCCTCTTGGTTCTCTGTTGCTCAGCTTCTAGGTATTGGACTCTTTTTGATAATTCCTGATTTTGTTGAGTTATTTTTTGGACAGTTTACTTCAGCTCTGCACATAAACTTTGTGACCACCTTTTCCTCTTTAGTGCTTCCTTGGAGACTAAAATTAACTCTTGATAATGGCTGTTATTTTTTTCTGGATCCTCTCTTAATATTTTGTTGGACACTACTAATCTTTCATTTGTTTCATGCAAGAATTCTATCTAATACTTGTACTACTTGATACTTCTTCGAAGGTTTTCATTCTCAAAATCAATACATTTTCCTTTTGAAGCTGAAGATAGTCCTTCTGGCATCCAAGGAATTTTTCAATTTCTTAAAAATCTCTTCATCATCCTCTAGCTCTTGCTCTATCATGATTACAGGAACCCTTGGAGATTCATTACCTTCAAAATTGCACTGAGTTGATGGCTCTGCAATCTTTTCTTCATATGCATATAATGTTGTCATCATTGACTGCTGCTTCACCAAATCATCCTGCTTATAGATAAGATTTGCTTTCCTTTGAACATCTTCTAAATGCTCCGAGATTTTAATCTTTGTTGAGGGTGAATTAACCTTCAAAGAAACCTGTTTCTTACCTTTGATCTTTCTATCATTCAGGATTTCATCCTCTTGTAATTCTTCTTAGGAATAAGAGTCTTCTACTATTGTGATTTTCTCCTGAGTTAACTTAGGATTTAAGAGCTTTTTCATGTTCAACCTCAATTTGTTCTTAGGTCTGGTTTTAGGTCTCTGGCCTACTCCTATTTCTCCCAACATGCTTAAGGATTTACCTTGATGCTTTATAGCTACTAGCTGAACCACCTTTCTTTTGACTCCTTGTGAAACTAGCTTCTCTTCAAATTCTTGTTGTGAACTCTATGATTTGTCAACCCTAGCTTTATCAATCAATGAGCTTTCCTTTCTTTCTGAATGTACTTCTATATGGATTTGTTCTTATTCTACCAGGTGTTCATCTACTCCATGGTTTACATCTTTATTCAGGGTATTTTCTGCATGATCTAAATCCTGCTTTTGAACTGTGAACAAGTCATCTTCATCAAATTTCTTTTCATCTTCATTAGTTTTCTTTTGTTGTTCACTTTCAGGCTTCTCAACCCCCTGTGTCATAGACCTTTCTTGTACAATCTCTTCTTCTACTTCGAATATGACTTCTTTCTTCAACTTTTTTACTAGGTTCTGGGCTTTGCTCACATGTGTTATCTTTGATTGGTCCTCCTTCTCACTTTGAAACCCATACCAAAATAGAAAATAATCCCAAGTCTTTCCTCTCTTTTGAAGCTCAGTACTGATGATTAATTTTATTAAACCATGATGAAATATGGATTGCTTAGTATGATCCTAATTCTCCTTTACTCTACAAGACATCTTCTGTAAACTTTCAAGGAAAAAGAAAGGGAGATTCATCTTTGATTTATGAACTAAATGTTGCTAAAACTTGAAATGATATTTAAACATAGAGGCATATCTTCCTTCATAGGTTACATAACTCTACAGGATCTTGATTGGCTCTCTCCATTCTGGTTTAAATTTATGTATACGTACCCCTTTATCCCAATCTGCAACAACATTTGGCAACATATAATTCTCTGATTTAAAAGAAAAAGGCACCTTCCTGAACCAATACTCACCTTCATCAGCAATGCCTGTAGCCTCTGTTATTAATTCTCTAGTCAGCTTAATTATTAGGGTATTAAATGTGATTGTGTCTTTCTCTGATCCCTGAGCAAATTTATATGAAACCTCTGTATGATGATGATTAATTTTATCAAAATAATTCAACCATGCAGCTTTTGAAAACAACCTTGTACAGTTAGGGAAATTTTTAGCCCAAGACATGTCTGAAGGCTTACCTCTATTCTTTTTCCCACTTTTCTTCATTTTGAACAATAAACCTTAACTTTTTTTCCTTCAGAAAATGGTTCAAGCTACTTTGAAAGTATGAATCCTTGACAACAGTTCAGAAATTGAGCAGATTGAAAACACTGGATATCAAATTTTCCTCAAGACTAATAAAAGTTTCGGGACAATTTTTACTGAGAATCAAAGATTAATAACTGAGTAAGAAATCGAGCTCCTAAACCTAATGTAATTCTTAATTAAAAGCCATCACTACACTCCTGTCACTACAAACACAAATTCAAGGATGATGTCAGCAATCGGTTGCATACCTGTCATAATAATAGTTTTGATTGATAAAAATGTGGTGTCTTGTCTTCCTAGGTGTCCCATGATCTTTATTTCTCTGTCTTCAGCTACCACGATTGCACCAGTCGATTACCCTACAAACCCTAAGTGTCTAACCATCTTCATCTTCCAACCACGAACTGCCAGGTTTCAATATGGTTTATGTGATCTTTTATACATTCAATAAATTCATAATTAACAACTAATTGCCCTCATCGTGCACGATCATTGTTGTTTAAAGGATTTGCATCTTCCATCTTCCGGACAGCTACGACTCACCCGAATTATTCCTGTCTTAAATCAAAACACTTGTCAAAATGATTAATATGGCCTAAACACATATAAATCTCCTTGACAGGTGCAAAAAACTCCTCTCATGTGCAAATTTTGGAACTCAGGAGCAAAATTATGACTTTTCGAAGGGCATGATTTTCTTGTAGTGCCCTCATTCATATTTTCTATATTTGTGCTACAAGAATATCTATTTGATGATTTTTTAACCAAAAATCAAAACAAAGTGTTAAATTTTGATAATTAACCTTTGATAAGACATTATGATATTTCTTTAGAACCTTTCAAAAATACATACATCCTATAAGCCCATAAAAACTATGAAATCTACAAAATTAAAAAGAAAACTTATAAAATCAATCATAAACATAAATCTACTAGCAAAATACTTTAAAAAAACCAAGCTCAAAAATGTCAAAGCAATAAGAAAAATAATTTTTTATGATAAGCATATGATTCAAACTAGAAAACAAAAACAAGCTATAACATCTGGCTCCTGGTGTGGGATGAAGTCCTCCTTGTGAGGCTTCAAGAACCTATAGATTAGTGCCTTCTGTGCTGTAACTAAAACTGTCTGCTTTTCTGCAAAATATCCATTGGGCTATGGAGTCTTTATTCAAACCTTCACACACTGGTATATACAATGAAAATCAAATCTTTTTCCTTCAAAAACTGTAAAAATGCTTGAGGAATCATCCATTGACTGAATTAGACAACTCCTGACCATCCAAGGTCTGTAATACAAAAGTATTATTCTCCAGAATCTTTGACACTATGAAAGGACCGAACCATAAATGATCAAACTTACCATATTTTCCTTTCTGTTCCTTTCTAGCATCCCATCTCAATACCATATCTCCATTAAAAAAGGTGTTCTATTTTATCTTTCTATCAAACCTTTCTTTTGATCTTCTTTTTGTACAACTGAGCGTTTTCTTCTACTGATTCATGCTCTTGCTGTAATTCAATTAATGCATAAATTCTCCTTTGAATGTCATTGGGTTCCTCTTGACTGTCTTGACGAAATTTCATCATTGGAATACCAAGTTGAATAGGAAACACTACATCAGTGCCATATACTAGCTGAAAAGGAGAAGTTCCAATTTCCTTTTTAATTGTTATCTTGTTAGCCCACAGTGCATATTTTAACATTCAGTCCCATGACCTTTTATTCTGACTCAACAACTTCTTGGTGCTCTGAATAATGCTCTTATTGGTTGACTCAGCTAACCCATTTCCCTAAGGGTAATAAGGTGTTGAGTGTTTCAAAACAATCCCATTCTCTTCACAAAATGTCACCATAGATTTGGACTTAAAAGCTTTAGCATTATCAATCAATAACTTCTTGGGACATCCAAATCTGCTAAGAATATTTTCCTGAATAAAACCAATGATTAACTTGTCTGTTGCATTTCTTGTGGGGATAGCTTCTACCCATTTAGTGAAGAAATCTGTAGCTGTCAAAATCCATTTATGCTTCCCTGAAGAAGAAGGATTTATCTCCCCTATAAATTCCAAACCCCAATGCTGAGAAGGAGCATTGACTGTAATAGACTTCAATGGTAAAGACACTAACTTTTGATTACCATCAAAATTTTGACATGGGATACAAGCTCTTACCTGCTGGTATACATCGGAGAACAAGGAAGGCCAATAATATCATGACCTCAAGACTTTATAAGCAGTTGCCTTCCAATATTTATGTCCCCCACAAGCATCTTCATGAGATTATGATATTACCTCTTCAATTTCTAGCTTGTCCAAACATCTAAGTAGAATACCTCCTGGATCTTTCCAAAACGGCTGTTGTTCTCTCAAACAATATTTAGTAGCTCTCAGCTTCAATGACCTAGCAGCCTTTTTATCTAGATGTTTAGGACATTGTAAATACAAAAGGAAATGTATAATATTTGCATACCATGTGGATTCTGCATACTGCTCCATAATCTTTTCCTTCTCTTGTTCAGCTTACAATTCTTCTTGTATAGGATTTTCTACCATCAGATGAAGACCTAAAGCTTGACAATTTGAATCAGCTAACAATTTATCCAAACCCTGTCCCTTCACTAGTTTTGTAGGATTAATGTCCACATTATTTTCCATTATCTTCGCAATCCATTTTCCTCTTTTTCCTTCACTATCAGATTGAGTTAATACATCCTTAATGGAAGCATTAGGAATGTAAGCAATGATTTTAGAATGTAAAACATTAATTCTAAAATTTTTTAATGCTTTTACCAATGAGTAAGCTTGTTTCTCCAAAGTGTTGTACTTCAACTTTGAGTCTCTGAGGGTCTTACCAAAAAATGTAATTGGCTACTCAAGTCCATCATTATTCTTCTATAACAAAAAAACTACTAAAGTATCCTCTGATGCAAAAGAAAAAGTCAGAAATTCCTTTCAAAAATTAGGACTCACTAGCATTGGTGCTTATGTAAAAGCCAACTTAATCTTCTTAAATGAATTCCTAGCCTCTGCAGTCCACTTCACTTCCTGATCTTTTTTCAACATGGTTGTTATTTGTTTAATGGTTTTAGCAAAAATTGGTATGAACCAACGCAGAAAAAATATTTTTCCAATAAAAGATTGCACATCCTTCTTACTTCTTAGTAAACTGATCTTCAAAATAGCTTTTAGCCTTTATGGATCTATCCTTATGCCATCTACTGAAACCAAATGACCCAACAACTTACCCTCATGTACAACAAAATGTGACTTTTTGGATTGAGAGACAGTCCCTATTTTCTGCATTTCAAAAAAGTTTGTTTTAGGTGCTTTAAGTGGTCTTCATTAGACTATGAGAATATTGTTATTCCATCCAAATAGATCACCACAAACTTATCCTTCTATCCAACAAAAGCTATTTCCATAACTCTTTGAAAGGTATCTCCAACATTCATTAATCTGAATGGCATTTTGTCGTACACAAAAGTACCCCAAGGGGTAGTGAAGGCTATCTTTTCTCTGTCATCAGGGTGCATTGCAATTTGGTTATACCCTGAAAAACCATCCACCATTGAAATCCTTTGGGAACCCACCATCTTTTGCAAAATTTGTTCAATTTTTGGTAATGGGTAATTATCCTTCAATGAGGATCTATTCAGATTACGAAAGTCTACACATAACCTTATTTCTCCATTCTTTTTTCTGACAGGAACTAAGTTTGCTACCCATGAAGAATATCGAAGAGGAACAATGATTTTAGCATCCAACAATTTTTTTACCTCCTTTTCTATGTTGGGGAATAAGGCAGGATTAATTATCCTCGGCTTCTGTCTAAATGGTTTGACATTTGGTTTCAAAGGCACTTTATGCTATATAATACTAGTATCATAAGTCTTCAAATTCGTATGACCAAGCAAAGATATCAACATATTCTTTTAACAGCTTGATGTACGTATTTCTCTGCTCTGATGTAAGTGCCTTTAAGATCTTCAACATCCTGTTATGTTCCTTTGTGCCGATATTACAATCCATTACATTCTCCTCTAAATACTGCATAGTTGGTTTTAATGGGGTATCATCCTTCGAAAAAATCCTTCTAAAAGCACCAAATCCTTAGGAATAAAATTGCTTTTCAACTCAATGATTTTATGACCTGCAATTTCATTTTCTACAACACCCTCAGTATATTCAGTTTCATCATCCTATTATTGGTCAATTAAGGAATTAGAGAACTTACCAGTCAACTCTAAAAACCTTTTAATCTCTACATCATCCTCAAAAACTCTCCATTTCTTTATATTATCAAGCACATAAGGTATGTACCTAACTTCAATAAGACATTTCAGCTAAGTTGTTTTAGGAATGTTGAAATGTGTAGCTGCTAGGGCAAGAGAATCAGCAGTTTGGTTATGATCTCTAAGAATATAAGAAATATTAAATGCTGCAAAGAAATTATCTATCATATCCCATACTTCGTCCCTATACACTTTCAACAAATCTTGTTTTACTTGATAGTTATTCCTTACTTGTTGAACAACCAACTCAGAGTCGCGATAAAAAGAGATTTGATGAATACCTATATCTTTTGTAGCTCTCAAACCTAATAATAGAGCTTCATACTCTGTTGTATTATTGGTGGTAATAAATTCTAACTTATACATCAAGCTCACCACTTCACCACCAGGAGATATCAGAACAACTCCTGCTCTAGAACCTTCTTTAGATGATAATCCATCAAAATACATCTTCCAAATTTCATCCTTTTGTTCCCTAGTACATTTGACTGATTTTTCTTTTTCAACCTATAACATACCAGCAACATCATTATCATCACTAAAATTCAACATACAAGTCCCCAAATCCTTTTCAACATTATCTAATGGATGATTTGTAGGATTCCTATCATCAATCACAATATAAGCAAATTGTAACTCTCTATACAACCTCCTATTCTCACCTCCAAAGACAGGGATGGTTGCATATGTTAAGTCCATCTGTAAAGTTCCCCCTGCTTTCTTAGCCCAATATCTAGAAAGGATCATTCCAAATTTAGGTGTGATATCTGCCACTACTACATCCATAATAACACTTTTCATTGGTAGTTGAGCTAAGCTAACCACCATGTCCTTTATCATTCCTAAACATTTGATAGCTCTAGAATCAAAAGCATACAAGTCATTATAAGGTTTTGTTATGCTCAATCCCAAAGCTTCAATGACTTCTTTTGGCATTAGATTATGAGATGCTCCTAAATCCAAAATACAATTATGGATCATCTGCTTATGGAGGGTTAATGTGATATAAAAAGGTGGGGATGCTCTTGCATCATGTTCGATTTTTTTCTACTAAAGCTAATCCAATAAAAATTTTGGGATTCTCCTCTTGTAAATTTACTATGTCAGAAGGTACTTGACTGGTTGTTTAACCCATCATTTTCAAAACCTTATAACATGGATTTTTAATCAATTCAGTGAAAGGCACTGGGACTTTAATTTTGCACAATTCATTTTCAAAGTTAAAATTCTACATGTTCTTATTCACTTCTTCAACTTCAATAACCTTCTCTGGATTATCCCGATTCTGTCTTTTTTCTGATGCTGGATTTGATTGTTGTTTAGGAGGAAGAATTAACTTCTTTTTCGGGTTTTGAACCACTTGTTTTGGTCCTGACCTCAAATTTAGGGTTTTTTTAGGATCAGATTGAT
This sequence comes from Pseudotsuga menziesii, assembly GCA_001517045.1. Lineage (NCBI taxonomy): Eukaryota > Viridiplantae > Streptophyta > Pinopsida > Pinales > Pinaceae > Pseudotsuga > Pseudotsuga menziesii. The sequence continues at coordinate 55,667 of LPNX011196625.1, forward strand.
ATATACCAGATGTTACTTCAAGGTTTAAATCATCTTCTGTCTGAAGAACATTTGCATTACAATTTTTAGAATTAAAAAAATCTTCCTCAGTCACAAAACCTTCAGTCAGCTGTTCTCCAAAATAATTTATGTCTTGATCTGTATATTCAAACTGCTCATCCTCTTCTATTTCTCCTTCTTCAGTGACATTGTTTTTAGGTGGAGGTGGCACCTTTTGACCTTCAACGTCTCTCCTTTCTCTTTGTTTATCATTATTCCTTCTCTCTATAGGGATAAAATGAGGTGCAACTATCTTCTAAACTGATTTGGGTTATTAGGGTTTCTGTCCCCTTCTTAAGTAGGCCTGTTGGGATTTTTCTCCAATTCCAATCTATTTAATTTTTCTGTTAGTATTTTCACTAATTTTTCCATCTCATCAATTTTACCATCTGCAGGTTGTGATGTTGAAACTACTGGAGCTACCTCCCTCTTACCTTTTTTGTCATAATCTTGTTGAGCTGAGTTTACCTTCAATCTGTTAGAGGCAATAATATTAGATTTTACCTCTAATGCTGCTTCTTGCATATTCACTAAAGTAATAGGTCTCCTTTCTCTCAGGAGTAAGGAAAACTCATGGTCAAAAGCATTAGCATAGGTGAGTTTCCCTAAAGTTTTGGAAGGCTTGATTTCTGCAGGGATTCTTCCATACATTTTGTTAAACCTCTTAGAGAAGTCAGCTATAGTTTCATCTTTATTCCTTCTTAGATATCCAAACTCTGTAATGTAATATGTATGATCCTTAGTATCACTCCACTCTCTCATGAAAACATCTTGAAGCTCCTCTATTAAAGTAATGGAATTTGCTGGTAACTCTCTGAACCATTTTCTGACCTCTCCATCTAGACTCTGTATGAACATTCTCATCCACACATCTTTTGACTCAATATTTTGATTATTTGCATAGCTAAGAAATGCATCCCAATGCTCCTTAGTTGTTGTCTCACCTTGTCCATTAAACCTAGGCAAGTAATTTTGGTAATATCCACCAGGAAGAGCATTTAAGGGCTGAGGTAAAACTAAAGGTGCATACCTAGCTGCCACCATTATATCCATCATATCTAATGGCTATTGCTGGCCTGCCATTTTTAAACCGACTAGTTTAGATGAAGGAAAAGCTTGACTAGAACTTGGCTAAAAAGGACTCTTACTAACTTTAAACTTAAATAAAGGGATTTTTCCAGGAGATAGGGATTTTGCTTTCTTAAAGGACTGAGGATCAGTAAATATTTGAAAATTTCTAACATGGATTGTAGGTTTCAACCATGATGAATATTGTTCTTCTTCCTTTGAAAATGAAAAGCGTGACAATAGGTCAACTTGGTCAGGGTTACATAAGGCTGGAGATGATAGAGACATCTTAATTTTCCCAGCTTTTTTCAAAATTTATTCTGGGTCTGAGACACCTAGGTGTAATGGTGAACTAGGTCTACTTCTTGTCCCAACTCCCTTAGTAGCCACTGTGAACTATTTGGTGAAATGTAGTCTTAATGATTTGCTGGTTTTGTCCACCTCTCAAAACTAGTTTAATGATGAATAACCCAGGGAAATTATTCTTCAGCTTCATCCCCGACAATGGCGCCAAAGATGTTAGTGCCATAAATTGTTCTTAGACTACTAAAGAACCAACCAACATAATCTCATAAAATAAAACTAAGTAAAACATGTTTTTAGGGTTTTGGTTTTGCAGTTTGTAAACAAGAGGGTAAAACGTCATAAGGCTAAGACAATACTAAATCATGCAACAATATAAGAATGAGATGTATAATATATGAAACATAAACCAGAACATCATAAGAACATTACTGAGTTTCATCCATAGTTCATAAGCATTCCATGAGAAATAACCTTAAACAAGAAATGAATTTATAAACTGAGTGATCACACCAATCTGAAATGAAACCAACAAATAGGATAAAATGGGCTTATAGATTGCATATATAACATAATCAGTAATCCAAAGTACATAAGAGTTTTTGAACTTAGCTCTATATACAGTAGCTTGATAGCCTCCCCTTGTACAAAATTCGAACCCCAATTCATTCTAAAGTCCTACTTTTATCTTGGTTACATCAAAAAATAGTTATCTAACTGAATAACTACCTTTTAGGTTAGACTGTTGAATCACTTAACAAAGTAAAGTTGTTCAAAATAAACTAATTTCTTTACAAAAATTAACTAACAACACCTATCACTTCAATCCTTTTACAAATCTTTAGCAGCTTCTGCGAAAAGGGCTATCTCCTCCAAAGTTGGAGTCTTCCACTTGGTTCTCTGTTGCTCAGCTTCTAGGTCTTCGACTCTTTTTGATAATTTCTGATTTTGTTGATTTATTTCTTGGACAGTTTGCTTCAGCTCTGCACATAAACTTTGTGTCTGCCTTTTCCTCTTCAGTGCTTCCTTGGAGACTACAATTAACTCTTGGTAATGGCTGTTAATCTCTTCTAGATCCTCACTTAATATTTTGTTGGCCACTACTAATCCTTCATTTGTTTCATGCATGAATTATATCTAATACTTGTACTGCTTGATACTTCTTTGAAGGTTTTCATTCTCAGAATCAATACATTTTCCTTCTGAAGCTAAAGACAGTCCTTTTGGCATCCAAGGAATTTTCAATTTCTTAAAAATCTCTTCATCATCCTCTTGCTATTGCTCTGTCATGATTATAGGAACCCTTGGAGATTCATTACCTTCAAAATTGCACTGAGTTGATGGCTCTATAATCTTTTCTTCATCTGCATATAATGTTGTCATCATTGACTGCTACTTCATCTAATCATCTTATTGATAGCTAATATTTTCTTTTCTTTGAACATCTTCTAAATTCTATGAGATTTTAATCTTTCTTGAGGGTGAATTAACCTTCAAAGAAACTTGTTTCTTAATTTTGATCTTTCTATCATTCAGGTTTTCATCCTCTTCTAATTATTCTTGGGAAGAAGAGTCTTCTACCATTGTGATTTTCTCCTAAGATAGCTCGGGATTTAAGAGTCTTTTCATGTTCAACCTCAATTTGTTCTTAGGCCTAGTTTTAGGTCTCCAGCCTACTCCTATTTCTCCCAACATGCTCAAGGATTTACCTTGATACTTTATAGCTTCCAGCTGAACCACCTTTCTTTTGACTCCTTGTGAAACCAACTTCTCTTCAAATTCTTCTTGTGAACTCTGTGCATTGTCAACCCTAGCTTTATCAATCAGTGGTCTTTCCTTTCTTTCTAAATGTACTTCTATATGGATCTATTCTTGTTCTAGCAGGCCTTCATTTACTCCCTGGTTTGCATCTTTATTTAGGGTATTTTCTGCATGATCTAAATCCTGCCTTTGAACTATCAACAAGTCATCTTCATCGGCTTTCTTTTCATCTTCATCAGTTTTATTTTGCTGTTCACTTTCAGGATTTTCAACCCTCTGTGTCATAGACCTTTCTTGTAAAATATCTTCTTCTACTTCGACTGTGACTTCTTTCTTCAACTTTTTTACTAGGTTCTAGGCTTTGTTCACCTGCCTTCTCTTTGATTGGTCCTCCTTCTCACTTTTTAACCCAAACCAAAATATAAAATAATCCCAAGTCTTTCCTCTCTTTTGAAGCTTAGTACTGATGATTAATTTTATTAAACCATGATGAAATATGGACTGCTTAGTATGATCCTGATGCTTCTTTACTCTACTAGACATCTTCTATAAAATTTTAAGGAAAAAGAAAGGCAGATTCATCTTTGATTCATAACTTAAATGTTGTAGAAACCTGAAATGATATTTAAACACAGAGGCATATCTTCCTTCACAGGTTACATAACTCTACAGGATCTTGATTGGCTCTCTCCATTTTGGTTTAAATTTCTGTATATGTACTCCTTTACCCCAATCTGCAACAACATTTTGCAGTAGATAATTCTCTGAATTAAAAGCAAAAGGCGCCTTATTGAACCAATACTCACCTTCATCAGCAATGCATGTAGCCTCTGCTATTAATTCTCTAGTTAGCTCAATTTTTAGGGTATTAAATGTGACTATGTCTTTCTCTAATCCCTGAGAAAATTTATATGAAACATCTGTATGATGACCATTAATTTTCTCAAAATAATTCAACCATCCTGCTTCTGAAAACAACCTTGCACAGTCAGGGAAATTTTTAGCCCAAGACATGTCTGAAGGCTCAGCTCTATTTGTTTTCCCACTTTTCTTCATTCTGAACAATAAACCTTAATTGTTTTTCCTTCAGAAAATGGTTCAAGCTACTTTTAAAGTATGAAGCCTTGACAGTAGTTTAGAAATTGAGCAGATTGAAAACCCTAGATATCAACTTTTTCTCAAGACTGATAAAAATTTCGGGACAATTTTTACTGACAATCAAAGATTAATAACTAAGCAATAAATCGGGCTCCTAAACCTGATGTAATTATTAATTAACAACCATCACTACTCTCCTGCCACTACAAACCCAAATCCAAGGATGATGTCAGCAATAGGTTGCATACCTATTGTAATAATAGTTTTGATTGCTAAAAATGTGGTATCTTATCTTCCCAGGTGTCCCATGACCTTTGTTTCTCTCTCTTTAGCTACCACGATTGTGCTAGTCGATTATCCTGCAAACCCTAACTGTCTAACTGTCTTCATCTTCCAACCATGAACTACTAGGTTTCAATAAGGTTTCTGTGATCTTTCATACATTCAGTAAATTTGTAATTGACAACGAATTACCCTCATCGTGCACGATCATTGTTGTTTAAAGGATATGCATCTTCCTCCTTCTAGGCAGTTGCGACTCACCCGAATGATTCCTGTCTGAACTCAAAACACTTGTCAAAATGATTAATATGGCCTAAACATGTATCAATATCCTTGCTAGGTGCGAAAAACTCCTCTCATGTGCAAATTTTGGAACTTAGGAGAAAAATTATGACTTTTTCAAAGGGCACAATTTTCTTGTAGCTCCCTCATTCATATTTTCTATATTTGCACTACAAGAATATCTATTTGATGATTTTTTAACCAAAACTCAAAACAAAGTGTTAAATTTTGATAATTAACCTTTGATAAGACCTTACGATATTTCTTTAGAACCTTTCAGAAATACATACATCCTATA